>JARLTB010000562.1:0-53448 GCA_030141615.1 Unio pictorum
CATTTTTTTCAGCATGACTTTTGATGAAAAACGGACTTTTTTGTTTTTCATGTTATGGATCAGTTGGGCTTAGATAAAAGCTGTTGAAACCCTTTACCCCGCTTGGATTTGGTTAATACTTGGTTTATTGGCTGCGCACCATTGGATAGTACGTCACCATACTTTAAAACCGGTTCCCACCATTTTTTTCAGCATGACTTTTGATGAAAAACGGACTTTTTTGTTTTTCATGTTATGGATCAGTTGGGCTTAGATAAAAGCTGTTGAAACCCTTTACCCCGCTTGGATTTGGTTAATACTTGGTTTATTGGCTGCGCACCATTGGATAGTACGTCACCATACTTTAAAACCGGTTCCCACCATTTTTTTCAGCATGACTTTTGATGAAAAACGGACTTTTTTGTTTTTCATGTTATGGATCAGTTGGGCTTAGATAAAAGCTGTTGAAACCCTTTACCCCGCTTGGATTTGGTTAATACTTGGTTTATTGGCTGCGCACCATTGGATAGTACGTCACCATACTTTAAAACCGGTTCCCACCATTTTTTTCAGCATGACTTTTGATGAAAAACGGACTTTTTTGTTTTTCATGTTATGGATCAGTTGGGCTTAGATAAAAGCTGTTGAAACCCTTTACCCCGCTTGGATTTGGTTAATACTTGGTTTATTGGCTGCGCACCATTGGATAGTACGTCACCATACTTTAAAACCGGTTCCCACCATTTTTTTCAGCATGACTTTTGATGAAAAACGGACTTTTTTGTTTTTCATGTTATGGATCAGTTGGGCTTAGATAAAAGCTGTTGAAACCCTTTACCCCGCTTGGATTTGGTTAATACTTGGTTTATTGGCTGCGCACCATTGGATAGTACGTCACCATACTTTAAAACCGGTTCCCACCATTTTTTTCAGCATGACTTTTGATGAAAAACGGACTTTTTTGTTTTTCATGTTATGGATCAGTTGGGCTTAGATAAAAGCTGTTGAAACCCTTTACCCCGCTTGGATTTGGTTAATACTTGGTTTATTGGCTGCGCACCATTGGATAGTACGTCACCATACTTTAAAACCGGTTCCCACCATTTTTTTCAGCATGACTTTTGATGAAAAACGGACTTTTTTGTTTTTCATGTTATGGATCAGTTGGGCTTAGATAAAAGCTGTTGAAACCCTTTACCCCGCTTGGATTTGGTTAATACTTGGTTTATTGGCTGCGCACCATTGGATAGTACGTCACCATACTTTAAAACCGGTTCCCACCATTTTTTTCAGCATGACTTTTGATGAAAAACGGACTTTTTTGTTTTTCATGTTATGGATCAGTTGGGCTTAGATAAAAGCTGTTGAAACCCTTTACCCCGCTTGGATTTGGTTAATACTTGGTTTATTGGCTGCGCACCATTGGATAGTACGTCACCATACTTTAAAACCGGTTCCCACCATTTTTTTCAGCATGACTTTTGATGAAAAACGGACTTTTTTGTTTTTCATGTTATGGATCAGTTGGGCTTAGATAAAAGCTGTTGAAACCCTTTACCCCGCTTGGATTTGGTTAATACTTGGTTTATTGGCTGCGCACCATTGGATAGTACGTCACCATACTTTAAAACCGGTTCCCACCATTTTTTTCAGCATGACTTTTGATGAAAAACGGACTTTTTTGTTTTTCATGTTATGGATCAGTTGGGCTTAGATAAAAGCTGTTGAAACCCTTTACCCCGCTTGGATTTGGTTAATACTTGGTTTATTGGCTGCGCACCATTGGATAGTACGTCACCATACTTTAAAACCGGTTCCCACCATTTTTTTCAGCATGACTTTTGATGAAAAACGGACTTTTTTGTTTTTCATGTTATGGATCAGTTGGGCTTAGATAAAAGCTGTTGAAACCCTTTACCCCGCTTGGATTTGGTTAATACTTGGTTTATTGGCTGCGCACCATTGGATAGTACGTCACCATACTTTAAAACCGGTTCCCACCATTTTTTTCAGCATGACTTTTGATGAAAAACGGACTTTTTTGTTTTTCATGTTATGGATCAGTTGGGCTTAGATAAAAGCTGTTGAAACCCTTTACCCCGCTTGGATTTGGTTAATACTTGGTTTATTGGCTGCGCACCATTGGATAGTACGTCACCATACTTTAAAACCGGTTCCCACCATTTTTTTCAGCATGACTTTTGATGAAAAACGGACTTTTTTGTTTTTCATGTTATGGATCAGTTGGGCTTAGATAAAAGCTGTTGAAACCCTTTACCCCGCTTGGATTTGGTTAATACTTGGTTTATTGGCTGCGCACCATTGGATAGTACGTCACCATACTTTAAAACCGGTTCCCACCATTTTTTTCAGCATGACTTTTGATGAAAAACGGACTTTTTTGTTTTTCATGTTATGGATCAGTTGGGCTTAGATAAAAGCTGTTGAAACCCTTTACCCCGCTTGGATTTGGTTAATACTTGGTTTATTGGCTGCGCACCATTGGATAGTACGTCACCATACTTTAAAACCGGTTCCCACCATTTTTTTCAGCATGACTTTTGATGAAAAACGGACTTTTTTGTTTTTCATGTTATGGATCAGTTGGGCTTAGATAAAAGCTGTTGAAACCCTTTACCCCGCTTGGATTTGGTTAATACTTGGTTTATTGGCTGCGCACCATTGGATAGTACGTCACCATACTTTAAAACCGGTTCCCACCATTTTTTTCAGCATGACTTTTGATGAAAAACGGACTTTTTTGTTTTTCATGTTATGGATCAGTTGGGCTTAGATAAAAGCTGTTGAAACCCTTTACCCCGCTTGGATTTGGTTAATACTTGGTTTATTGGCTGCGCACCATTGGATAGTACGTCACCATACTTTAAAACCGGTTCCCACCATTTTTTTCAGCATGACTTTTGATGAAAAACGGACTTTTTTGTTTTTCATGTTATGGATCAGTTGGGCTTAGATAAAAGCTGTTGAAACCCTTTACCCCGCTTGGATTTGGTTAATACTTGGTTTATTGGCTGCGCACCATTGGATAGTACGTCACCATACTTTAAAACCGGTTCCCACCATTTTTTTCAGCATGACTTTTGATGAAAAACGGACTTTTTTGTTTTTCATGTTATGGATCAGTTGGGCTTAGATAAAAGCTGTTGAAACCCTTTACCCCGCTTGGATTTGGTTAATACTTGGTTTATTGGCTGCGCACCATTGGATAGTACGTCACCATACTTTAAAACCGGTTCCCACCATTTTTTTCAGCATGACTTTTGATGAAAAACGGACTTTTTTGTTTTTCATGTTATGGATCAGTTGGGCTTAGATAAAAGCTGTTGAAACCCTTTACCCCGCTTGGATTTGGTTAATACTTGGTTTATTGGCTGCGCACCATTGGATAGTACGTCACCATACTTTAAAACCGGTTCCCACCATTTTTTTCAGCATGACTTTTGATGAAAAACGGACTTTTTTGTTTTTCATGTTATGGATCAGTTGGGCTTAGATAAAAGCTGTTGAAACCCTTTACCCCGCTTGGATTTGGTTAATACTTGGTTTATTGGCTGCGCACCATTGGATAGTACGTCACCATACTTTAAAACCGGTTCCCACCATTTTTTTCAGCATGACTTTTGATGAAAAACGGACTTTTTTGTTTTTCATGTTATGGATCAGTTGGGCTTAGATAAAAGCTGTTGAAACCCTTTACCCCGCTTGGATTTGGTTAATACTTGGTTTATTGGCTGCGCACCATTGGATAGTACGTCACCATACTTTAAAACCGGTTCCCACCATTTTTTTCAGCATGACTTTTGATGAAAAACGGACTTTTTTGTTTTTCATGTTATGGATCAGTTGGGCTTAGATAAAAGCTGTTGAAACCCTTTACCCCGCTTGGATTTGGTTAATACTTGGTTTATTGGCTGCGCACCATTGGATAGTACGTCACCATACTTTAAAACCGGTTCCCACCATTTTTTTCAGCATGACTTTTGATGAAAAACGGACTTTTTTGTTTTTCATGTTATGGATCAGTTGGGCTTAGATAAAAGCTGTTGAAACCCTTTACCCCGCTTGGATTTGGTTAATACTTGGTTTATTGGCTGCGCACCATTGGATAGTACGTCACCATACTTTAAAACCGGTTCCCACCATTTTTTTCAGCATGACTTTTGATGAAAAACGGACTTTTTTGTTTTTCATGTTATGGATCAGTTGGGCTTAGATAAAAGCTGTTGAAACCCTTTACCCCGCTTGGATTTGGTTAATACTTGGTTTATTGGCTGCGCACCATTGGATAGTACGTCACCATACTTTAAAACCGGTTCCCACCATTTTTTTCAGCATGACTTTTGATGAAAAACGGACTTTTTTGTTTTTCATGTTATGGATCAGTTGGGCTTAGATAAAAGCTGTTGAAACCCTTTACCCCGCTTGGATTTGGTTAATACTTGGTTTATTGGCTGCGCACCATTGGATAGTACGTCACCATACTTTAAAACCGGTTCCCACCATTTTTTTCAGCATGACTTTTGATGAAAAACGGACTTTTTTGTTTTTCATGTTATGGATCAGTTGGGCTTAGATAAAAGCTGTTGAAACCCTTTACCCCGCTTGGATTTGGTTAATACTTGGTTTATTGGCTGCGCACCATTGGATAGTACGTCACCATACTTTAAAACCGGTTCCCACCATTTTTTTCAGCATGACTTTTGATGAAAAACGGACTTTTTTGTTTTTCATGTTATGGATCAGTTGGGCTTAGATAAAAGCTGTTGAAACCCTTTACCCCGCTTGGATTTGGTTAATACTTGGTTTATTGGCTGCGCACCATTGGATAGTACGTCACCATACTTTAAAACCGGTTCCCACCATTTTTTTCAGCATGACTTTTGATGAAAAACGGACTTTTTTGTTTTTCATGTTATGGATCAGTTGGGCTTAGATAAAAGCTGTTGAAACCCTTTACCCCGCTTGGATTTGGTTAATACTTGGTTTATTGGCTGCGCACCATTGGATAGTACGTCACCATACTTTAAAACCGGTTCCCACCATTTTTTTCAGCATGACTTTTGATGAAAAACGGACTTTTTTGTTTTTCATGTTATGGATCAGTTGGGCTTAGATAAAAGCTGTTGAAACCCTTTACCCCGCTTGGATTTGGTTAATACTTGGTTTATTGGCTGCGCACCATTGGATAGTACGTCACCATACTTTAAAACCGGTTCCCACCATTTTTTTCAGCATGACTTTTGATGAAAAACGGACTTTTTTGTTTTTCATGTTATGGATCAGTTGGGCTTAGATAAAAGCTGTTGAAACCCTTTACCCCGCTTGGATTTGGTTAATACTTGGTTTATTGGCTGCGCACCATTGGATAGTACGTCACCATACTTTAAAACCGGTTCCCACCATTTTTTTCAGCATGACTTTTGATGAAAAACGGACTTTTTTGTTTTTCATGTTATGGATCAGTTGGGCTTAGATAAAAGCTGTTGAAACCCTTTACCCCGCTTGGATTTGGTTAATACTTGGTTTATTGGCTGCGCACCATTGGATAGTACGTCACCATACTTTAAAACCGGTTCCCACCATTTTTTTCAGCATGACTTTTGATGAAAAACGGACTTTTTTGTTTTTCATGTTATGGATCAGTTGGGCTTAGATAAAAGCTGTTGAAACCCTTTACCCCGCTTGGATTTGGTTAATACTTGGTTTATTGGCTGCGCACCATTGGATAGTACGTCACCATACTTTAAAACCGGTTCCCACCATTTTTTTCAGCATGACTTTTGATGAAAAACGGACTTTTTTGTTTTTCATGTTATGGATCAGTTGGGCTTAGATAAAAGCTGTTGAAACCCTTTACCCCGCTTGGATTTGGTTAATACTTGGTTTATTGGCTGCGCACCATTGGATAGTACGTCACCATACTTTAAAACCGGTTCCCACCATTTTTTTCAGCATGACTTTTGATGAAAAACGGACTTTTTTGTTTTTCATGTTATGGATCAGTTGGGCTTAGATAAAAGCTGTTGAAACCCTTTACCCCGCTTGGATTTGGTTAATACTTGGTTTATTGGCTGCGCACCATTGGATAGTACGTCACCATACTTTAAAACCGGTTCCCACCATTTTTTTCAGCATGACTTTTGATGAAAAACGGACTTTTTTGTTTTTCATGTTATGGATCAGTTGGGCTTAGATAAAAGCTGTTGAAACCCTTTACCCCGCTTGGATTTGGTTAATACTTGGTTTATTGGCTGCGCACCATTGGATAGTACGTCACCATACTTTAAAACCGGTTCCCACCATTTTTTTCAGCATGACTTTTGATGAAAAACGGACTTTTTTGTTTTTCATGTTATGGATCAGTTGGGCTTAGATAAAAGCTGTTGAAACCCTTTACCCCGCTTGGATTTGGTTAATACTTGGTTTATTGGCTGCGCACCATTGGATAGTACGTCACCATACTTTAAAACCGGTTCCCACCATTTTTTTCAGCATGACTTTTGATGAAAAACGGACTTTTTTGTTTTTCATGTTATGGATCAGTTGGGCTTAGATAAAAGCTGTTGAAACCCTTTACCCCGCTTGGATTTGGTTAATACTTGGTTTATTGGCTGCGCACCATTGGATAGTACGTCACCATACTTTAAAACCGGTTCCCACCATTTTTTTCAGCATGACTTTTGATGAAAAACGGACTTTTTTGTTTTTCATGTTATGGATCAGTTGGGCTTAGATAAAAGCTGTTGAAACCCTTTACCCCGCTTGGATTTGGTTAATACTTGGTTTATTGGCTGCGCACCATTGGATAGTACGTCACCATACTTTAAAACCGGTTCCCACCATTTTTTTCAGCATGACTTTTGATGAAAAACGGACTTTTTTGTTTTTCATGTTATGGATCAGTTGGGCTTAGATAAAAGCTGTTGAAACCCTTTACCCCGCTTGGATTTGGTTAATACTTGGTTTATTGGCTGCGCACCATTGGATAGTACGTCACCATACTTTAAAACCGGTTCCCACCATTTTTTTCAGCATGACTTTTGATGAAAAACGGACTTTTTTGTTTTTCATGTTATGGATCAGTTGGGCTTAGATAAAAGCTGTTGAAACCCTTTACCCCGCTTGGATTTGGTTAATACTTGGTTTATTGGCTGCGCACCATTGGATAGTACGTCACCATACTTTAAAACCGGTTCCCACCATTTTTTTCAGCATGACTTTTGATGAAAAACGGACTTTTTTGTTTTTCATGTTATGGATCAGTTGGGCTTAGATAAAAGCTGTTGAAACCCTTTACCCCGCTTGGATTTGGTTAATACTTGGTTTATTGGCTGCGCACCATTGGATAGTACGTCACCATACTTTAAAACCGGTTCCCACCATTTTTTTCAGCATGACTTTTGATGAAAAACGGACTTTTTTGTTTTTCATGTTATGGATCAGTTGGGCTTAGATAAAAGCTGTTGAAACCCTTTACCCCGCTTGGATTTGGTTAATACTTGGTTTATTGGCTGCGCACCATTGGATAGTACGTCACCATACTTTAAAACCGGTTCCCACCATTTTTTTCAGCATGACTTTTGATGAAAAACGGACTTTTTTGTTTTTCATGTTATGGATCAGTTGGGCTTAGATAAAAGCTGTTGAAACCCTTTACCCCGCTTGGATTTGGTTAATACTTGGTTTATTGGCTGCGCACCATTGGATAGTACGTCACCATACTTTAAAACCGGTTCCCACCATTTTTTTCAGCATGACTTTTGATGAAAAACGGACTTTTTTGTTTTTCATGTTATGGATCAGTTGGGCTTAGATAAAAGCTGTTGAAACCCTTTACCCCGCTTGGATTTGGTTAATACTTGGTTTATTGGCTGCGCACCATTGGATAGTACGTCACCATACTTTAAAACCGGTTCCCACCATTTTTTTCAGCATGACTTTTGATGAAAAACGGACTTTTTTGTTTTTCATGTTATGGATCAGTTGGGCTTAGATAAAAGCTGTTGAAACCCTTTACCCCGCTTGGATTTGGTTAATACTTGGTTTATTGGCTGCGCACCATTGGATAGTACGTCACCATACTTTAAAACCGGTTCCCACCATTTTTTTCAGCATGACTTTTGATGAAAAACGGACTTTTTTGTTTTTCATGTTATGGATCAGTTGGGCTTAGATAAAAGCTGTTGAAACCCTTTACCCCGCTTGGATTTGGTTAATACTTGGTTTATTGGCTGCGCACCATTGGATAGTACGTCACCATACTTTAAAACCGGTTCCCACCATTTTTTTCAGCATGACTTTTGATGAAAAACGGACTTTTTTGTTTTTCATGTTATGGATCAGTTGGGCTTAGATAAAAGCTGTTGAAACCCTTTACCCCGCTTGGATTTGGTTAATACTTGGTTTATTGGCTGCGCACCATTGGATAGTACGTCACCATACTTTAAAACCGGTTCCCACCATTTTTTTCAGCATGACTTTTGATGAAAAACGGACTTTTTTGTTTTTCATGTTATGGATCAGTTGGGCTTAGATAAAAGCTGTTGAAACCCTTTACCCCGCTTGGATTTGGTTAATACTTGGTTTATTGGCTGCGCACCATTGGATAGTACGTCACCATACTTTAAAACCGGTTCCCACCATTTTTTTCAGCATGACTTTTGATGAAAAACGGACTTTTTTGTTTTTCATGTTATGGATCAGTTGGGCTTAGATAAAAGCTGTTGAAACCCTTTACCCCGCTTGGATTTGGTTAATACTTGGTTTATTGGCTGCGCACCATTGGATAGTACGTCACCATACTTTAAAACCGGTTCCCACCATTTTTTTCAGCATGACTTTTGATGAAAAACGGACTTTTTTGTTTTTCATGTTATGGATCAGTTGGGCTTAGATAAAAGCTGTTGAAACCCTTTACCCCGCTTGGATTTGGTTAATACTTGGTTTATTGGCTGCGCACCATTGGATAGTACGTCACCATACTTTAAAACCGGTTCCCACCATTTTTTTCAGCATGACTTTTGATGAAAAACGGACTTTTTTGTTTTTCATGTTATGGATCAGTTGGGCTTAGATAAAAGCTGTTGAAACCCTTTACCCCGCTTGGATTTGGTTAATACTTGGTTTATTGGCTGCGCACCATTGGATAGTACGTCACCATACTTTAAAACCGGTTCCCACCATTTTTTTCAGCATGACTTTTGATGAAAAACGGACTTTTTTGTTTTTCATGTTATGGATCAGTTGCGCTTAGATAAAAGCTGTTGAAACCCTTTACCCCGCTTGGATTTGGTTAATACTTGGTTTATTGGCTGCGCACCATTGGATAGTACGTCACCATACTTTAAAACCGGTTCCCACCATTTTTTTCAGCATGACTTTTGATGAAAAACGGACTTTTTTGTTTTTCATGTTATGGATCAGTTGGGCTTAGATAAAAGCTGTTGAAACCCTTTACCCCGCTTGGATTTGGTTAATACTTGGTTTATTGGCTGCGCACCATTGGATAGTACGTCACCATACTTTAAAACCGGTTCCCACCATTTTTTTCAGCATGACTTTTGATGAAAAACGGACTTTTTTGTTTTTCATGTTATGGATCAGTTGGGCTTAGATAAAAGCTGTTGAAACCCTTTACCCCGCTTGGATTTGGTTAATACTTGGTTTATTGGCTGCGCACCATTGGATAGTACGTCACCATACTTTAAAACCGGTTCCCACCATTTTTTTCAGCATGACTTTTGATGAAAAACGGACTTTTTTGTTTTTCATGTTATGGATCAGTTGGGCTTAGATAAAAGCTGTTGAAACCCTTTACCCCGCTTGGATTTGGTTAATACTTGGTTTATTGGCTGCGCACCATTGGATAGTACGTCACCATACTTTAAAACCGGTTCCCACCATTTTTTTCAGCATGACTTTTGATGAAAAACGGACTTTTTTGTTTTTCATGTTATGGATCAGTTGGGCTTAGATAAAAGCTGTTGAAACCCTTTACCCCGCTTGGATTTGGTTAATACTTGGTTTATTGGCTGCGCACCATTGGATAGTACGTCACCATACTTTAAAACCGGTTCCCACCATTTTTTTCAGCATGACTTTTGATGAAAAACGGACTTTTTTGTTTTTCATGTTATGGATCAGTTGGGCTTAGATAAAAGCTGTTGAAACCCTTTACTCCGCTTGGATTTGGTTAATACTTGGTTTATTGGCTGCGCACCATTGGATAGTACGTCACCATACTTTAAAACCGGTTCCCACCATTTTTTTCAGCATGACTTTTGATGAAAAACGGACTTTTTTGTTTTTCATGTTATGGATCAGTTGGGCTTAGATAAAAGCTGTTGAAACCCTTTACCCCGCTTGGATTTGGTTAATACTTGGTTTATTGGCTGCGCACCATTGGATAGTACGTCACCATACTTTAAAACCGGTTCCCACCATTTTTTTCAGCATGACTTTTGATGAAAAACGGACTTTTTTGTTTTTCATGTTATGGATCAGTTGGGCTTAGATAAAAGCTGTTGAAACCCTTTACCCCGCTTGGATTTGGTTAATACTTGGTTTATTGGCTGCGCACCATTGGATAGTACGTCACCATACTTTAAAACCGGTTCCCACCATTTTTTTCAGCATGACTTTTGATGAAAAACGGACTTTTTGTTTTTCATGTTATGGATCAGTTGGGCTTAGATAAAAGCTGTTGAAACCCTTTACCCCGCTTGGATTTGGTTAATACTTGGTTTATTGGCTGCGCACCATTGGATAGTACGTCACCATACTTTAAAACCGGTTCCCACCATTTTTTTCAGCATGACTTTTGATGAAAAACGGACTTTTTTGTTTTTCATGTTATGGATCAGTTGGGCTTAGATAAAAGCTGTTGAAACCCTTTACCCCGCTTGGATTTGGTTAATACTTGGTTTATTGGCTGCGCACCATTGGATAGTACGTCACCATACTTTAAAACCGGTTCCCACCATTTTTTTCAGCATGACTTTTGATGAAAAACGGACTTTTTGTTTTTCATGTTATGGATCAGTTGGGCTTAGATAAAAGCTGTTGAAACCCTTTACCCCGCTTGGATTTGGTTAATACTTGGTTTATTGGCTGCGCACCATTGGATAGTACGTCACCATACTTTAAAACCGGTTCCCACCATTTTTTTCAGCATGACTTTTGATGAAAAACGGACTTTTTTGTTTTTCATGTTATGGATCAGTTGGGCTTAGATAAAAGCTGTTGAAACCCTTTACCCCGCTTGGATTTGGTTAATACTTGGTTTATTGGCTGCGCACCATTGGATAGTACGTCACCATACTTTAAAACCGGTTCCCACCATTTTTTTCAGCATGACTTTTGATGAAAAACGGACTTTTTTGTTTTTCATGTTATGGATCAGTTGGGCTTAGATAAAAGCTGTTGAAACCCTTTACCCCGCTTGGATTTGGTTAATACTTGGTTTATTGGCTGCGCACCATTGGATAGTACGTCACCATACTTTAAAACCGGTTCCCACCATTTTTTTCAGCATGACTTTTGATGAAAAACGGACTTTTTTGTTTTTCATGTTATGGATCAGTTGGGCTTAGATAAAAGCTGTTGAAACCCTTTACCCCGCTTGGATTTGGTTAATACTTGGTTTATTGGCTGCGCACCATTGGATAGTACGTCACCATACTTTAAAACCGGTTCCCACCATTTTTTTCAGCATGACTTTTGATGAAAAACGGACTTTTTTGTTTTTCATGTTATGGATCAGTTGGGCTTAGATAAAAGCTGTTGAAACCCTTTACCCCGCTTGGATTTGGTTAATACTTGGTTTATTGGCTGCGCACCATTGGATAGTACGTCACCATACTTTAAAACCGGTTCCCACCATTTTTTTCAGCATGACTTTTGATGAAAAACGGACTTTTTTGTTTTTCATGTTATGGATCAGTTGGGCTTAGATAAAAGCTGTTGAAACCCTTTACCCCCGCTTGGATTTGGTTAATACTTGGTTTATTGGCTGCGCACCATTGGATAGTACGTCACCATACTTTAAAACCGGTTCCCACCATTTTTTTCAGCATGACTTTTGATGAAAAACGGACTTTTTTGTTTTTCATGTTATGGATCAGTTGGGCTTAGATAAAAGCTGTTGAAACCCTTTACCCCGCTTGGATTTGGTTAATACTTGGTTTATTGGCTGCGCACCATTGGATAGTACGTCACCATACTTTAAAACCGGTTCCCACCATTTTTTTTCAGCATGACTTTTGATGAAAAACGGACTTTTTTGTTTTTCATGTTATGGATCAGTTGGGCTTAGATAAAAGCTGTTGAAACCCTTTACCCCGCTTGGATTTGGTTAATACTTGGTTTATTGGCTGCGCACCATTGGATAGTACGTCACCATACTTTAAAACCGGTTCCCACCATTTTTTTCAGCATGACTTTTGATGAAAAACGGACTTTTTTGTTTTTCATGTTATGGATCAGTTGGGCTTAGATAAAAGCTGTTGAAACCCTTTACCCCGCTTGGATTTGGTTAATACTTGGTTTATTGGCTGCGCACCATTGGATAGTACGTCACCATACTTTAAAACCGGTTCCCACCATTTTTTTCAGCATGACTTTTGATGAAAAACGGACTTTTTTGTTTTTCATGTTATGGATCAGTTGGGCTTAGATAAAAGCTGTTGAAACCCTTTACCCCGCTTGGATTTGGTTAATACTTGGTTTATTGGCTGCGCACCATTGGATAGTACGTCACCATACTTTAAAACCGGTTCCCACCATTTTTTTCAGCATGACTTTTGATGAAAAACGGACTTTTTTGTTTTTCATGTTATGGATCAGTTGGGCTTAGATAAAAGCTGTTGAAACCCTTTACCCCCGCTTGGATTTGGTTAATACTTGGTTTATTGGCTGCGCACCATTGGATAGTACGTCACCATACTTTAAAACCGGTTCCCACCATTTTTTTCAGCATGACTTTTGATGAAAAACGGACTTTTTTGTTTTTCATGTTATGGATCAGTTGGGCTTAGATAAAAGCTGTTGAAACCCTTTACCCCGCTTGGATTTGGTTAATACTTGGTTTATTGGCTGCGCACCATTGGATAGTACGTCACCATACTTTAAAACCGGTTCCCACCATTTTTTTCAGCATGACTTTTGATGAAAAACGGACTTTTTTGTTTTTCATGTTATGGATCAGTTGGGCTTAGATAAAAGCTGTTGAAACCCTTTACCCCGCTTGGATTTGGTTAATACTTGGTTTATTGGCTGCGCACCATTGGATAGTACGTCACCATACTTTAAAACCGGTTCCCACCATTTTTTTCAGCATGACTTTTGATGAAAAACGGACTTTTATGTTTTTCATGTTATGGATCAGTTGGGCTTAGATAAAAGCTGTTGAAACCCTTTATCCCCGCTTGGATTTGGTTAATACTTGGTTTATTGGCTGCGCACCATTGGATAGTACGTCACCATACTTTAAAACCGGTTCCCACCATTTTTTTCAGCATGACTTTTGATGAAAAACGGACTTTTTTGTTTTTCATGTTATGGATCAGTTGGGCATAGATAAAAGCTGTTGAAACCCTTTACCCCGCTTGGATTTGGTTAATACTTGGTTTATTGGATGCGCACCATTGGATAGTACGTCACCATACTTTAAAACCGGTTCTCACCATTTTTTTCAGCATGACTTTTGATGAAAAAGGGACTTTTTGCTTTTTCATGTTATGGATCAGTTGGGCTTAGATACAAGCTGTTGAAACCCTTTACCCCGCTTGGATTTGGTTAATACTTGGTTTATTGGATGCGCACCATTGGATAGTACGTCACCATACTTTAAAACCGGTTCCCACCATTTTTTTCAGCATGACTTTTGATGAAAAACGGACTTTTTTGTTTTTCATGTTATGGATCAGTTGGGCTTAGATAAAAGCTGTTGAAACCCTTTACCCCGCTTGGATTTGGTTAATACTTGGTTTATTGGCTGCGCACCATTGGATAGTACGTCACCATACTTTAAAACCGGTTCCCACCATTTTTTTCAGCATGACTTTTGATGAAAAACGGACTTTTTTGTTTTTCATGTTATGGATCAGTTGGGCTTAGATAAAAGCTGTTGAAACCCTTTACCCCGCTTGGATTTGGTTAATACTTGGTTTATTGGCTGCGCACCATTGGATAGTACGTCACCATACTTTAAAACCGGTTCCCACCATTTTTTTCAGCATGACTTTTGATGAAAAACGGACTTTTTTGTTTTTCATGTTATGGATCAGTTGGGCTTAGATAAAAGCTGTTGAAACCCTTTACCCCGCTTGGATTTGGTTAATACTTGGTTTATTGGCTGCGCACCATTGGATAGTACGTCACCATACTTTAAAACCGGTTCCCACCATTTTTTTCAGCATGACTTTTGATGAAAAACGGACTTTTTTGTTTTTCATGTTATGGATCAGTTGGGCTTAGATAAAAGCTGTTGAAACCCTTTACCCCGCTTGGATTTGGTTAATACTTGGTTTATTGGCTGCGCACCATTGGATAGTACGTCACCATACTTTAAAACCGGTTCCCACCATTTTTTTCAGCATGACTTTTGATGAAAAACGGACTTTTTTGTTTTTCATGTTATGGATCAGTTGGGCTTAGATAAAAGCTGTTGAAACCCTTTACCCCGCTTGGATTTGGTTAATACTTTTTTTATTGGCTGCGCACCATTGGATAGTACGTCACCATACTTTAAAACCGGTTCCCACCATTTTTTTCAGCATGACTTTTGATGAAAAACGGACTTTTTTGTTTTTCATGTTATGGATCAGTTGGGCTTAGATAAAAGCTGTTGAAACCCTTTACCCCGCTTGGATTTGGTTAATACTTGGTTTATTGGCTGCGCAACATTGGATAGTACGTCACCATACTTTAAAACCGGTTCCCACCATTTTTTTCAGCATGACTTTAGCAGCAGAGAGGGTGAATCCTACAACGTTTTTAGACAAATTTTGATTGAAATCCTAAAACGAGCCGTCCTATAATCTCATTTTAACCAAAAAAAGGGCGAACCCTACAACGTTTTGAAACAAAATTCGATTGAAATCCTTAAAACGAGCCTTCACTACGAAATCTCATTTTAACTAAAAAAAATGAAAACGGAGATTTTACGATTTTTTAATAAATTTTTTGATTGAAATCCTAAAACGAGCCGTCCTATAATCTCATTTTAACCAAAAAAAAATATCTCAGGGGCACACCCTACAACGTTTTCAGACAAAAAATTTATTGAAATCTTAACGAGCTTTCCCTACGAAATCTCATTTTAACTAAAAAAATGAAAACGGAGATTTTACGATTTTTTAATCAATTTTGCTCGCAACTTGTTGTCATCCACCCTCTCTGCTGCTACAGGTTAACAAAAAATAATAAATGATTTGATCCAGTCTTTATGATGAAAGTCCTTAGGACGAAAATCATTTATGATTTCACAAACAGACTAATCGCTAACACCTCTTCTTGTAAATCAATCAGATTATTTGACTGGTCGGTGAGTTTGAAATTAATTCTGGTTAATGAATTATTATGGCATCGCATGTAGACAGGATTAACCGGAGACTCAATTATTAAAAATCCTGGAGGAGCTGTTGGTGCAAACGAATAAAGAATATATCCTTGCTGAGCTTGATTTGATCGTTCGAGATTAATTTGATAGCTTCCTTCGATAACATCACATACTAAATTGAGCGCAATCACTGAGGATATATTCACGTTGAACGGAGCGATATGCCTACCGCCACCATCTGGATCATTATTATGTTTGAGGATTTTTATTTCCTGTGATGCTGTTTTTTTCCATGCATCATGAATTATTTTAAAACCAACATCGATGGTGTCACTGAGTAGTTTTTTTAGTTCCGGTACGTTATATCCCGGTAGTTTGAATGTCGGAATATCTTTGACGGGAATTTTATATTCTGATGCAAATTCTGTTCTCGATAGGGGATTAACGTCATCTAATATATCCTGAATAATTTTTAGGTTAAATGTTTCCATATCGTCGATAATTTTTTTGCATGTTTCTACGACGCTGATAAATTCATCTCGGGTGAGAGAGCCGGATTTAAGAGATATTAACAACAGTGAAAAATCATTATTCATTGCTGTGAAATTTTTAACGATTTTAGGTTCGTCAACAAAATGATATCCCTCTATTCTCTCCCCTGGCTTCTCGTTTCCAGTTGGTTGGTATCCGATACCAAAGAAATCTATAGTAATCTCGTGATCTTCATAACTCTTTATTGGATTATCAGGTTTTATCACGTCGGTGATATAATCAGTTTTTTGTGGTTCTGGAAAATCAACGGTTTTTCCCCCTGGTGGTAATTCAGGCCATCCTAGTACGGTTCTAATAGAACTTTGATAGATATCTACGACGTATCCTTCTGTGTTTATCTCAATTGCGGATGATAGCGTCGGTTCATGAACTGTTATAGCGATTTTTGACTCTACTCCAGTAATCGATTTTATTCTACGCGCGAATTCATTATTGATTTGTTCGATTTGGTATGACCCTGTTGGTATCGAAACGACGTTCCAGTCTGGGGTTCCGTCGGGTTTATTCTTATTTGCAAACACTAAAGAATTATTGGGTTGTTGACCACCAAATGATTTTGATCTGATATTAGGCCAACTGTGATACACTCGTAGTTTTGCTAGCGCTATCTCCTTCACGGGGACTGGGCTAGGGAAATTCACACTAAACTCGGGTTCCGTTGATGTTATTGATATCATGCTTGTTTGTACTGGGTTCGTGTTCTCCACTATTTGTTGAAGTAATTCCATCGGTGTTGTCATCGTTGCTATACTGTTGTTGTCGCTCTAATTTTGATACCGCGGAATCATAAATACTGACCATCACTGAGAACTCACAATTTGGTATAGTTGAGGTTATTGAGATCATTCTGGTTTTTGGGTTCGTGTTTTCTAATTCCATCGGTGTTGTCATTGTTATTATATTCATGTTGTCGCTCTAATTTCGATATCGCGGAATCAAAAATACTGACCATCGCTGAGAATTCACTATCTGATATAATCGTATTATCGAGTGACGACGATATCATCAGGGATAACTGCGAGTATGCGGTTGATGCAATATGAAATTGAAGTAAGTAATTCTGCAGTTTACTCTGGCTGCATGATGATATCTTTTTTGCTATCCCGGTTGATATACCCCCGATTGTAGCCACCGCAGAAATGCAAATTGGAACTACGACCGGGGCAATCATTGTAACCGATGCAAGTATTATTCCGGCGCCAGCGAGAACGCTTGACACCGAGTACACAATAACATCAATTGCGGTGATTCTTCGTCGGTATTTTTTTATTTTTATTTGATACTCCTCAGTGAGGGTTTTGAGTCTATTTTGAAATTCTCTGACCTGATCATAGCGACATTGAGTTGATGAAATCATTGTTATTTTAAAAACGCTAGCGTTTTCAATTGTGAAATCCAAACGATTTTCCTTTCAATTTAGTTATTTACTTAAATCCGCTACGAATTCCACATACCAGGTTGCTGAAACCCTAATCAAATTTTTATCAGTAGCTGTTATAGTGAACTTTTCAGTTGTATCCTTGTCGATGATCGTTGAAATCGTATTATTGACCCCGGATGAACTCGACGATGATATATTAAATTGAGTCAATGGTGTTACTAGTGTTAATCGATAAATACCTTTAACGGTTGCAGTGATATCTAATTTGTTGTTTGTAGGTGTCCACGCAAATGATCCGTGTTGGATTGTATATACTATGTTGTTGGTTTTCTCATGAGGAATTTTTGTTTTTTCAATGATTGTTATCATCCTCGAAAAATCACCTTTGATGGCTTCGATGAAAGTTTTTGTCTCATCGATGGATTTTTTAATATCCGGGAGTTTTATTTCAATTTTATCCAACGGGGTTCCAATAAATTTATCAATGACATTTCTACGAAATGATGTAAACTGTTTTCCGTGTTCTTCAAATTTAGATTGAAGTGTTGCTAGTTCTAACAGAGAATTATCCAACTCATTGTCATGGGTAGCAATCTTATCAGTGATCGTAGACACAAGTGCACCTGGTTTAAGTCGTCCGTCGCTGGAATACAACGCAATAGAGTTTTCAGCGGCGTCTTGCTGCCGTTTTAAAATGTCATCCGCGGATATATTACTGGCTTTAAGTCGTCCGTCGCTGGAATACAACGCAATAGAGTTTTCAGCGGCGTCGCGCTGCCGTATCAAAATGTCATTCAGTGACACATCACTGGATTTCAATTTACCCTGTTTGTCCTGAAATACAACTATTTCGTTCGGGTCAACACTTGCTAAATTTAACGTCTCAGCGATTTCATCTTCAATTATTTTTTTTATATCCTTGACAGAATCAGGGGGTGCAGTGCCATCGGGTTTGGGTTTCAGAGGTCTTCCCCAAATATCAATCATGTTATTATAAAACTCTCTCTCTCTCTAAAAAGTGATTACTAGTGTATTCATTCACGACAACATGTGGTGGTTTTCCGCTTGGGTTACTCAAGGAGTTAGAAATAGCATCAAGGACATTTAATACTTCGCTGCCACATATTGGTGGGTCAATCATCGTTTGTGTTGGTAGCGTAGAATACCAAGTCTTCATTGGAAGGGTTTTTATATAACGCAAAAACTCTTTTGGTGGGGCTAATCCATATGAATCAAAATAGACAATCCCACGTGGATCAATAGCGTATGTAACCCAGTGAGTTCCGGGTCCGGTGCTGTTATCTAAATTAATGATTCCGGTTTCAACGCTGTTTGGTTGATGTGGTAATTGATCTTTCATAAAGACACCTCTAAAATTTTTAATCGCTAGTTTTTTAGCAGCATCCATTAAATCAAAATTGGACATTGGAACCATAGGTTCCTCAATTAATAAATCGTTCCTGGTAGTCTTAGACCCTTTCCGCTGTACCACGAATACGGGGTTCCTGGTAGTCTTAGACCCTTTCCCTTTTTTTTATATCCTTTCCCAGTTGCCTTCTTTAGTGCCATTCCTGCTGCAGTACCAACGGCTCCTAACGCTGCCGCTTTAGCCACCGCTGGGGCTGCTGCTGCAATCAATGCTGGTATCGCAGCTAACAACGGGAATATACCGCCTGTTTTAATCATATTTTTGATAGCAGCCGCAGAAAGAGTAATCTGAACACCCTTTTTTGCTACTAGTGCATCATTGAAATGTTTCACCTGACGAGTTGTCAGCGATAGTTTATTTGCACCACCAGTCATTTGGTTGGGTTTCAACGTGATTGTGGTTCCACATTTTTTAGCTGATTCCGATTGCAATTTTTTTAATTGACCGGGAGTTAACGCAACACTAATAACACTATATGACATTATACATAATTGATTGATTCTAAATCGTTTACAATTTCAATTACATGTTTTCCACTGGTGCATCTACCACTCTCATTCTTCCACCAACACCTTCGAGTAGCATTGATTTATCACTGAGAATGACAGCAACCGCTCTATAATCAGCAATAGCACCACGAGTCACATTAGCTCTAAAATGTATATCAACAACAGATTGTCTCATCAAATCGAGATGTTCCAGTGAGAAGTAATAGATCGGATACAGATTTTTAAAATCATATTGTGATATTTGCAAACCAGTATCCACATTTTGATCGCGTGCCATAAATGACAACAGACGATGATAAACTCGTGCAATATGATTTTCTGTGTAATTAAGTTGTATATCCTCGGATGGTTCCTGCTGACCGTTTATTCTCAGTGAGACGTCTTTCACACCTAACTGATCAAATATCATATGGCTGGAGAGTTGATTGCCAACTCGTGTGTTATCCTGTAACGCTACGAATATATGACGTGGCGCAGAAACGCCTTGTTTTGATGCTAGGTTCCAAGTGAATAACCCGTTGATATTTGATTGTTTAACATCTGTACTCACGGTTAGCCAACTTAGTAATGATTTTCCTCCTTGGTCCATAAATGATAGTAATCGTTCTTCTGCGGTGATTGCTGGAGTCAACACTGGCATCCACAATGATATTTTTGTTAAATTGACTTTACCGGCATCAGCATTTGGATTTGCAGCATCTCCTGGAATCCTCCAGATTGCGTCGTTATCATCACTCTTTCGTACAAGCGATACTGTATGCTTCGCCCCGTAGATAACTTTTCTGACGTTTCTACAGAATCCAAATATGTGATGCAGTGGAATCGCGCATGAAAATGATTTACGCCCTACTCCCAACATTGAGTTTCGTGTTGCAGCTCCTAGAATGAAATTAGCATCGTTGTTTATAATCATATTCTCGACATCAGCATCACTATTATCACGTTTTTTTGGTCGTCTTACAACAAATGGATTTCCTCCAGCGGTATTCTTACCATCTTTTGCAAACATCATAGAGGGTCCTGCTGATCTTGTATAATCATCAGAATATCTCGCTAACCCGATTATTGTTGTAGCCACATCAACATCACGATCTATGGACTCAATTTCTTTTCCATCAATGAGATATCTAGCACTCTCAAATAACGCCATGATACCATTATTGACAAAACCGACTTGAGTACCATCTGGATACGGTGCTGGTACAGCAGGAGTATCATCAGCTGTTACAAGTTCTCCTTCGATTTCAATAAACGCTTCACAGGGTAGAAAGTATTTACTGGTATCATGGACTTGAAGATCAATTCTTGCTCGACTATTTGAGTCTATGGCATGATAGGCGTAATATTGATAATCGCGTACAGAATCATCCTTGCCAACTGGGGCGTCTATATCAAATGCTGGATCACGTGACTGTTTGAACATTTTATTCTATTTATCAGAGTCTAAATCGCGATTTCCCATTTCATCGTCGTAGTTTTTTAAAGCCACTTCCTGCTATCATATTTGCAATATTGCTTTGGTCGGGGGTTAAAACCATCGACGCTAATTTTTCATCTACTGCGTTATTTATAATTCTACTAACACTTGCAGGCATTTCCGCTGTAGACGGTAACGGTTTTGAAAATCCTTTGGATTTCATCCGTGATTTCACTAATGATGTTAATTTATTCTTCGCAGTTGAAAACGCTTTTCCCGCAAGATCTCCAACAGCACCAATACCCTTATCACGAATAACATCAATGGCTTTCATTGATAATTGTTTAGCCAACGGCATCACTTTTGGAGCCATTCTTGCAAATAACCCTGCAATGGTATTACCTAAACCATCTCCGTAGTATGCTCTATAAACCGGAAACCGTGAATTAACTACGTAGACGGGGGTTGGTTTATCATGATTGTAGTGTATGATCATTATTTGAAATCAGAAACAATTTTTCAATTGTTATTTATCTAATCGAATGACTTTTCAATTCAGTCACTATGATACCCACTTTCCACTAACTCGCCAATGAAATTTCGATATGTGCTGATATCCATGATACCACCCTGAAATAATCGTCTACAGATATCAGCTGCTTCATTAATTATTTCCGGTGAGTTATTTCCAGCTCGGAACCCTCCTACAAGAACCTCTAATCGTGATATATCACTGAGAACACTACCAGGACATGAAACGCTAGCGTTTCCAACTAGACCACTCCCCAGAAATTTCTTCTCATCGTATGGCTGTCTTATTTGGAGTTGAAATTTTCTTTTGAAGTCTCTGTAGTCCTTCATCCTTCTATCTAAACCCCCAGTATTTATTTCATACACTATATCAGCCCATTCATTATGTGACATTCTATAATCCGAATAATTGTCCGTGAAAAACTTCTCTTGTGAATCATAGCTGTTAGCAGCGAATTCACCTAAATTGTTTATATCCTCGTTGAGAATTTGTTGTTTAGCGCTCTCGGTAAATATAATTGATTTAGGTAGTCCACTAACTAGTTCTTCCTGAAATCTTTTAAATTTTCGTTCTGAAGCGGTTGATATATCCTGAGGAAGTGATTGCAAGGATTTTTTTGTTTGTTTAGTTCTTTTTGCTATTTTTTCTAACACAGGGAGAAAAGTCTCTTCTTGTTTTTTTCCTTGTTCAGAGATTGTTGACACTATCTCCTTCGTTGCTGTGGTTACTGGTTTAAACAATTCTTCAGATCCCGCAGCAAAATCAGTCTGAAGACTCTGTCGTTGTTGCAGTTTATTCCGTACAGAGTCACGAATTGGTACAAATCTCTTAATTGCATCCAGTCGTTCACGAGCCAATCGGGTTGTTAATGCTTCATTGACCATTATTTGAAATCAGAAACAATTTTTCAATTGTAAAACAATTTTTTTAATCCCGACCTAACACCATCGGATGGTCATGGAAGTGTTATTTCATCCTATAACGGCTCTATCAGTGATGAGGGAAGTGTGGAAATTGTATATAAAAATAATTAATATCACACTTCCCTCATTCTATTTTTGATCAATCCGAAAAAGCCATCAATTTTTTATTCACTGTTTCTGACATTATCAATCAAAAAATGCTAAAAAGAATTAAAATCTCTATGAGGGACGGTCACAATCAAATAATGATAAATGGTCGGTCAATCAAAATTGTTCATTTTCTTGAATTAACGCCCGTAGGTTTCTAACTTTAGAATTAACCTCCTTTTTCAATTCGTATTCGTACCCCAATTCTTTTCGTATTCGTTCTACGATGGTATACAACGGAGCGAACACACTTACGTCACTGGAAAATGCGAGAGAGTCCCGAATAGAATTCTGAATTCTTTTGATGAGTGCATATTTCTTTGGCAGCATGTATTTATTGTTGTTAACTCCGTATTCTATATCCTGAAAATCAGACATGATTTGATCAGGATTTAACCCATCTGATAGTTCAATATCCCAACCTTTCAATTTTGAAATCTCGGATATGATGCTATTCATGTTTTCAGAATTCATTATTCTATAATAATGATATATTTCTAAATGAAAAATATGACGCATTAGACGTAACTAAATTGAACTTTTTGTCCCGTCCTTTTTGAAATCGCCGTCTTGGTTATTCCCTCTGCAACTTTTCGTACTGAGGATATACAAATATCGAAGTGCCTACCGGCTTCATTCATTGATTGAAATATTTTTTCTTCGTTAGTTATCGTATTCAAAGATTTCACAGGTCTCTTCCCAACCGTTTTGCATTTTCCAGTCTTTCCTCGTTTGGTATTCTCACTTTGAGTAACAGCCTGCAGATTTGATAAAGAATTGTTTTTCGGATTAGAATCCTTGTGATCAATGACAGAATCATCCTCGATCAATCCATAAAAATACTCAAATGCGAAACGATGATTGAGATAAGTTTTCGTTTCTTTTCCCTCCCTAACAGTAAATATCAAATACCCCATACCATTGTCAGCACCAACTGGTTTCTTCAGTCTACGGTTTCTTACAACACCATCACTAGATGCTTCATAATTTGTGATCACAGGGTGTTGTCTGAATTCTTGGTTCATTCGTATACATAATACTATTGTTTGTCTAATTCATTGTTTGGTTTAATGATAAATCTTTCGATGTAGTCTTGAGGAGTTCTTATGATTTTATCCTTGATACTGACTTTGTCAGCGTCAAGGATACTGACTTTGTCAGCGTCAAGAATACTGACTTTGTCAGCGTCAGGGTCATAATTTCTGATTGATTGTCCATTTTTTATTCTTTTATCATAATAACGCTTCAACTCCCTGTATCGCTTTCCACCGCAATTCAAACACAACCGTGATTTTCCCCTGACCCCAACTCCACATAGAATACAAGGTAACGGACCAAGGCTTCCACGACGATAGCTTTGCATATGATACCCACAAAACTCATTTCTGCATGATTTGTTACACGGGGTTACTGATCCAATCATAAGCCACTTGCAGTGATTCATTATATAAAAATCTTTCATTTAAATGCTTGTTTTAATTATAGCATGAGGGAATTAAGGAAAACGCCTTCGAAAAATGCTGAATTCAATGCTGATAAAGAGTTTAAGAGATTATTGAAAATCAATCCTAGATTTAATCTCGATAAACCCAAAAAACGTCCAAGAGACGGAAACATGAAAGAGTTTAAGAGATTATTAAAAATCAATCCTAAATTTAATCTCGATAAACCAAAAAAACGTAACAAACGTCCAAGAGACGGAAACATGAAAGAGTTTAAGAGATTATTAAAAATCAATCCTAGATTTAATCTCGATAAACCCAAAAAACGTAACAAACGTCCAATAGACGGAAACATGAAAGAGTTTAAGAGATTATTGAAAATCAATCCTAGATTTAATCTCGATAAACCAAAAAAACGTAACAAGAGATTATTGAAAATCAATCCTAGATTTAATCTCGATAAACCAAAAAAACGTCCAATAGACGGAAACATGAAAGAGTTTAAGAGATTATTGAAAATCAATCCTAGATTTAATCTCGATAAACCAAAAAAAACGTCCAAGAAATTACCCTGGAAGGATGCTCAATTCAATCTCTATATAGTTTCTAATACACCAAAGAATACAATTCTTGATAAAGCCATGATTAGTAAAATCAGAGACTGTTTTAATGAATTCAAGCGTGATGGAGCATCCTATTGTTGGTCAACATTTCGAATTGATGGTGTTGTTGACGCTACCATGACTGATGAAAAAGCAGCAGTGATAATTTCACGTGTTGGGGAAAAACGGTATTTTTTCCGAATCAAATTCATTATTGAAGTCGATGGCAAATGGATTATTAGGGATAAATTTGAACCAATCCTCAAGAATAAAAAAGCTGTCATTGTGAGTAGAGATTCCAAACCAGGAATTCTAACCGGCATTGACAAACCATACTACGAAAGATCTTATCCCGTAACAGCAATGGTTTATGGGATATATCCGTTAAATGATAAACCCGATATCGCAAAACTAGCTCCTATGAAATATTCGTCAGGGCTTAATTGTGTAGCAGAACGAATAATAGAACACTTCACAAATGCATCCCGAGGAAATAAACTAACTGATCTGCGACGTAGGAAAATAACCGAGTGGGAACTGACAGTGAAACATCATGGTGCAAAGATTTCTGATATAGCTAAATTAGAAACATCATTAAGATTTCCAATAACAGTTATGACGATAACCGGAGAGGTTTTATACGAACCGAAATATAACAAAAATGGAGCGCCAATACAGATTATTGATCATAATAAACACGCGTGGACACCTGCGGTAACAGTATTTCCACGAGAACGAACCGTGAAATATATCCCTAAGGAGTTCGTCGGGGATGTTTTCTATGAAGAGAGATTATTTGATGATATTCATGCGTTGTGTAAGGATGATCCTGTGTCAGTGTGGTTACTTAGAAGTGATGAAGATCCCGAAATAGGATTCGATCAATTTGTAAAACCAAATGGTGAATTATATCGCGTTGAAGAATTAGATAATAGAATGAGAAAAATCGCTAGTGATTTTTCACCGGAGAGTTTCCATGAAAAACTACTCACGGAGAGTTTTACTATTCCATCAGTGGTAGCTCACTTCGCAAGAGAAAAAAACTCATGGCGTCCAACACGAAGTGATTTTCTCGAGGATGTTAAATTGAGTTGCGTCGCATTTGGTCATGGAGGACTGTGGAATACGAAATACTCACGTGATGGTATGATTTCAATTGATATATCCGCGTGTTATCCCGGAAGTTTTCTCGGGTATGGGGAATGTGCTGAGTACTTCAAACGATTTGGACACCCCACGCATGAAATGACTCGTGTTGCGATTAATGGACCATTGCCTGATTTTGATTTAACCGGATTCGCTCGTGTGATATCATTTGAATTAGCTACAGGGTTACATCCGTGTAGTTATGTTTGGCTCGGTAGACACCTATCTGAAAAGGCCTGGATGCCAATAGTGCTATTGAGATATATGATTGATTGTGGTATGCTAATATCGTTGATTGTTTCCGAGGCTATTATATGCTATCGAGCTCAGAAAGAAGTTTGGCTACCACAACCCGATCTAGATCGTATAATCAACGAACTACGAAAACAATTCCCTGATTTCAATGAAGAAGAAATCATAAATTGGTCTAAGAAGTTATTTGAAATTAAAAAAGAACAAGCAAAAGATCTCGGACGAAGAATAATCGGTAAATTCACTCAAGGTGGACGGTACGACAACGCAAAATATTCTTCGCGGTTGATCATAGATGTCGCTGAATACGATTTTATTGTAGCGGATTTAATGAAACAGGGAAAACTTGTATCCCGTAAGGATGCTTTTCTATCCAATGGTGAGAAAATGGGTACGGTTGTTACCTACTGTGATGGATATAATTCCCAGTACACACATTTGAGAAGTTCAATGCTAGCCTATGCTTCTATTAATCTATTTTCGATGATAAATAGATTTCCTAATACCGCGGTTAGAGTGGCCACTGATTCGATGTATATACACAATAAGTACAAATCAGCTGTAGCTAAATTCACAGATCCCGAAGAAAATTGGGGGCGTTGGCGATTTAAAAAGGAGATGCTACATGAGTATTGTGAATCCGCAGACGTTGCCATGGATGATAAATATCTTTGTTGTAACCGTATTGAAAATCAATCAGAATTTTCTAATGCACCACCCGTATCTGATCCAGTATGTAGATACAAGACAGTTTATTTAAACGGTTGTGGTGGGTCAGGAAAGACAACTCGTGCAATTGAATTATTTGGTCGGTCAACCATGATTGTGCTAACACCGACTCACAGACTCGCCAGAGAGATGGTACAGCGAGGGGTAAATGCTTGTACTTACCATAGTTTCTTTCGATGGAAGGGTGACAAATGGACTCCAGAGCGTATGGGTGATAAATTCATTCCTGAAATCATAATTTGGGATGAAATATGCACAGTGTCATTAGATGTATTACAAACATTTCTTGAGTGGTTGTTAAACAAAAACACAAAAGTCGTCATGTGCGGTGATCACGGCCAACCACCACCATTTGTCGGTGCATCTCCACATGAATGGCTAAGGGGTTTTGTAGACTATTATGAAGAAATCACCACTGATTATAGATCAATTGATGAACGATTACGAGAATTCAAAGCGCTAATTAGATTACAACCGGATAGAATCCAATGCGAAATAGCGCGTGAAGTGATTTCAGAAACTCCAATGAATGATTTCTGGGAAACATGGAGACCAAATGATTTGATAATTGCAAGTAGAAAAATAGTCAGGGACACACTTCAAATGAAGTTATTTGAATTGCATAAAGAAAAATTTGCAACGCTTCCAGTACCCCTTTGTTATAGGCCATCGGATACACGAAAACAGAACATTGAAGTTGATATTCCAGGACAGAGTGAAAAACAAATTCTCGTATTAAATGATATTGTGCTGGTTGATATCAGCGTCGTCGAAAATGCATTGCGTGCTAATAAATCCCCGTGGACGCTAGGATACGCAGCAACAATACACTCTTCACAGGGATTGACTATATCGGATACAATTGTTTGGATGGTGGATAATCACATCGAATGGTCGAATTTAGTCTATCTCGCAGTATCCAGAGTACGAAGAATAAATCAACTTCGAAGAATTGTTTTCGATGATAATGACACCACAATAAATGATATTGATGTTAGCATCATTAATAAAAAAATCTCCGGTTACAAACAACAGGACAAAAAAAAACAACGAGAATTTGATATTGATGCTGAATTAATAATTACGCTGAAGAAACAACAGAATAATCACTGCGCGAGTTGCAATTGTATAATGCGTTGGCAGTATTCGGATAAGGATCCTCGCCAAATCACCGTAGACAGAAAAAATAACAATCTCGGTCATGTCAGAAACAATGTGATGTTGACTTGTCTTGAGTGCAATAGACGCAACGGTGCTAGTTAAGACCATGCGGTGGCAATTGAGTATCCTCGGGAATTACCTGTAGTTGTTGTCTAGTAAAACCCCGTTGAGGGGCAGTTGAATCCAGTTTATAGACTGGAGATCTACCCGTAGATCGTGTTATACTAGATATCTTATGCGTAGTGACGCTCCAAATAGGATCAGTAGCCCTTTTTCTACCCCCTTCAAGCTCTCCTGGTTCGTATAAGTACCTCACAATGACATTACTACCAAGAATTGGTTCTTTGAAATCTTTTTGTGGTTGTACGGGTATTGACTTCTTTTTAATCGCGTTGATAGGTTTCATGTTGATTGTTCTAGTAATCTCGTTATTCAGTGCAGTAATCACAGATGGTAATCTTTTAACCCATTCACGGGATCTTTTTTCTTGAATGAATTCTTTTGCGTATTGATATCCAAATAACCGCTCAGCAATCGTCCGATTAAATCGTTCTACAATGGCCTGATCGCGATGTAGCGCAGTATGCCCTCGTCGTATGGTGACATTATGATGTTTCATTGTAGATAATACTGCACCCTGAAATTCCTTGCCAGGATCAACCTGCAATAGATTTGGCCAGTGCAGAGGACCTCGTCGATAAATCCTTTCAAATGCAGAAGCGACTTCAGTGGCTGATTTTGTTTTTAACGGTTCTGCTTCTTTGTATCGACTTGCAATATCAACTACGGTTAAAGCGTATTTGTAACCACGATCATGTGGCAGAAATAATATATCAGCCTGATGAACTTCATTAGGAGCGGTCACATCAAAATGCGAGAATTGAATTTGTTTAGGCGGTGGTAGATAAATTTGCCATAGTGCCTGTTTGGATAACCAATTAGCCGCAGTGGTTTTTTTCACTTTTGCAGCGCTAGCGAGTTTATGGACTGCTGATTTACCCCTCCAGTATCCTCTTGGGGAATAATAAATTGATTCCATATTATTAATTACCGGCACCTAACATCAATTTACTTTTCATAGCCGATTTTATTAAAAAGGAAGCCAATTTTTCTTTGAAGGATTTATCAGGAATAGCATTTAACGCATGAATTAATTTCACATCCGCGAGATGCCTGTTTTGCAGATTGCTGCTTTTATAAGCAACATCATGAAGGTGACAGGCCTTATCAATGGCGTTTATTGGTTCTTCACCGGGTCGGGACTGATTTTGATCATTGAGTCTGATATCAAGTCTGGTTCCCGGTCCACAGTAGCTATATCCTGGAAGGTGCTTTTCTCCGGGGTACTTTGCCCATGGGGTTCCAGGGAGCTTTGCCAATTTGGCTGCGATATCACCTCCTCGTTTTTTTTAAAAACATCTCCGGATTGTAAAATCTTTGATTTTGTAGAAACAAATCTGAACTTTTTAATACCACATGTTGCACATCTACCAGAAAGCGCTGATCGGTTATTTTTAGTTGTAATCGTCGTCAAGTCATCTGTGCCAGTACGCGTTTTACACTTCACACAATATAGATCCATAATTTATGTATAGAAATATGGATATAATTGATTTTTCAGCGACTAAAAGAAGAGAACCGGTTAAGCATCATGCAGCGCTACCAAACTCTATCCGGATGATTATAATCGGGCCATCTGGATCCGGTAAAACGCAATTGTTACTCAATTTAATAATGAGATGGATGAAGTGGGATAAGTTGTATTTAATTGCCCCTAGCGTAGATGATCAACGATGTTATGAAGTGCTAAAAGATTTTAATGAAAACGCTTCAGAAATTAAGGGTGAGAACGCCATTGAATTTATAACCGATATCGATGAAGCACCGAGTATTGATGATATTGATGGAGATATTAACAATTTAGTCGTATACGACGATATAATGTTGGATAAACAAAAAAATCCTGCTAGGATCTTTTCCCGGGGGCGTCACAAAAACACTGACGTGATATATGTCACTCAACGCTACACTCAGGTTCCAAAATTCATCAGAGATAACTGCAATTTATTGTCTGTATTCAACGGAGTTGATACTCATACTCTTAGAAATATTTGGCAGACATGGTGCTCTGATATGGACTTCAATCAATTTCGAGATTTCTTTAGTCATGCTCAGTCGACTCCGCACGGATTCGCAACAATAAATTTGCATGATCCTCGGACACGATATCGTATCGGACTGGATCAAATATTCGGTTAAAATCATTTATTATTTTTTGTTAACCTGTAGCAGCAGAGAGGGTGGATGACAACAAGTTGCGAGCAAAATTGATTAAAAAATCGTAAAATCTCCGTTTTCATTTTTTTAGTTAAAATGAGATTTCGTAGGGAAAGCTCGTTAAGATTTCAATAAATTTTTTGTCTGAAAACGTTGTAGGGTGTGCCCCTGAGATATTTTTTTTGGTTAAAATGAGATTATAGGACGGCTCGTTTTAGGATTTCAATCAAAAAATTGATTAAAAAATCGTAAAATCTCCGTTTTCATTTTTTTTAGTTAAAATGAGATTTCGTAGGGAAGGCTCGTTTTAAGGATTTCAATCGAATTTTGTTTCAAAACGTTGTAGGGTTCGCCCTTTTTTTGGTTAAAATGAGATTATAGGACGGCTCGTTTTAGGATTTCAATCAAAATTTGTCTAAAAACGTTGTAGGATTCACCCTCTCTGCTGCTACTTTTGATGAAAAACGGACTTTTTTGTTTTTCATGTTATGGATCAGTTGGGCTTAGATAAAAGCTGTTGAAACCCTTTACCCCGCTTGGATTTGGTTAATACTTGGTTTATTGGCTGCGCACCATTGGATAGTATGTCACCATACTTTAAAACCGGTTCCCACCATTTTTTTCAGCATGACTTTTGATGAAAAACGGACTTTTTTGTTTTTCATGTTATGGATCAGTTGGGCTTAGATAAAAGCTGTTGAAACCCTTTACCCCGCTTGGATTTGGTTAATACTTGGTTTATTGGCTGCGCACCATTGGATAGTACGTCACCATACTTTAAAACCGGTTCCCACCATTTTTTTCAGCATGACTTTTGATGAAAAACGGACTTTTTTGTTTTTCATGTTATGGATCAGTTGGGCTTAGATAAAAGCTGTTGAAACCCTTTACCCCGCTTGGATTTGGTTAATACTTGGTTTATTGGCTGCGCACCATTGGATAGTACGTCACCATACTTTAAAACCGGTTCCCACCATTTTTTTCAGCATGACTTTTGATGAAAAACGGACTTTTTTGTTTTTCATGTTATGGATCAGTTGGGCTTAGATAAAAGCTGTTGAAACCCTTTACCCCGCTTGGATTTGGTTAATACTTGGTTTATTGGCTGCGCACCATTGGAAAGTACGTCACCATACTTTAAAACCGGTTCCCACCAATTTTTTCAGCATGACTTTTGATGAAAAACGGACTTTTTTGTTTTTCATGTTATGGATCAGTTGGGCTTAGATAAAAGCTGTTGAAACCCTTTACCCCGCTTGGATTTGGTTAATACTTGGTTTATTGGCTGCGCACCATTAGATAGTACGTCACCATACTTTAAAACCGGTTCCCACCATTTTTTTCAGCATGACTTTTGATGAAAAACGGACTTTTTTGTTTTTCATGTTATGGATCAGTTGGGCTTAGATAAAAGCTGTTGACACCCTTTACCCCGCTTGGATTTGGTTAATACTTGGTTTATTGGCTGCGCACCATTGGATAGTACGTCACCATACTTTAAAACCGGTTCCCACCATTTTTTTCAGCATGACTTTTGATGAAAAACGGACTTTTTTGTTTTTCATGTTATGGATCAGTTGGGCTTAGATAAAAGCTGTTGAAACCCTTTACCCCGCTTGGATTTGGTTAATACTTGGTTTATTGGCTGCGCACCATTGGATAGTACGTCACCATACTTTAAAACCGGTTCCCACCATTTTTTTCAGCATGACTTTTGATGAAAAACGGACTTTTTTGTTTTTCATGTTATGGATCAGTTGGACTTAGATAAAAGCTGTTGAAACCCTTTACCCCGCTTGGATTTGGTTAATACTTGGTTTATTGGCTGCGCACCATTGGATAGTACGTCACCATACTTTAAAACCGGTTCCCACCATTTTTTTCAGCATGACTTTTGATGAAAAACGGACTTTTTTGTTTTTCATGTTATGGATCAGTTGGGCTTAGATAAAAGCTGTTGAAACCCTTTACCCCGCTTGGATTTGGTTAATACTTGGTTTATTGGCTGCGCACCATTGGATAGTACGTCACCATACTTTAAAACCGGTTCCCACCATTTTTTTCAGCATGACTTTTGATGAAAAACGGACTTTTTTGTTTTTCATGTTATGGATCAGTTGGGCTTAGATAAAAGCTGTTGAAACCCTTTACCCCGCTTGGATTTGGTTAATACTTGGTTTATTGGCTGCGCACCATTGGATAGTACGTCACCATACTTTAAAACCGGTTCCCACCATTTTTTCAGCATGACTTTTGATGAAAAACGGACTTTTTTGTTTTTCATGTTATGGATCAGTTGGGCTTAGATAAAAGCTGTTGAAACCCTTTAGCCCGCTTGGATTTGGTTAATACTTGGTTTATTGGCTGCGCACCATTGGATAGTACGTCACCATACTTTAAAACCGGTTCCCACCATTTTTTTCAGCATGACTTTTGATGAAAAACGGACTTTTTTGTTTTTCATGTTATGGATCAGTTGGGCTTAGATAAAAGCTGTTGAAACCCTTTACCCCGCTTGGATTTGGTTAATACTTGGTTTATTGGCTGCGCACCATTGGATAGTACGTCACCATACTTTAAAACCAGTTCCCACCATTTTTTTCAGCATGACTTTTGATGAAAAACGGACTTTTTTGTTTTTCATGTTATGGATCAGTTGGGCTTAGATAAAAGCTGTTGAAACCCTTTACCCCGCTTGGATTTGGTTAATACTTGGTTTATTGGCTGCGCACCATTGGATAGTACGTCACCATACTTTAAAACCGGTTCCCACCATTTTTTTCAGCATGACTTTTGATGAAAAACGGACTTTTTTGTTTTTCATGTTATGGATCAGTTGGGCTTAGATAAAAGCTGTTGAAACCCTTTACCCCGCTTGGATTTGGTTAATACTTGGTTTATTGGCTGCGCACCATTGGATAGTACGTCACCATACTTTAAAACCGGTTCCCACCATTTTTTTCAGCATGACTTTTGTTGAAAAACGGACTTTTTTGTTTTTCATGTTATGGATCAGTTGGGCTTAGATAAAAGCTGTTGAAACCCTTTACCCCGCTTGGATTTGGTTAATACTTGGTTTATTGGCTGCGCACCATTGGATAGTACGTCACCATACTTTAAAACCGGTTCCCACCATTTTTTTCAGCATGACTTTTGATGAAAAACGGACTTTTTTGTTTTTCATGTTATGGATCAGTTGGGCTTAGATAAAAGCTGTTGAAACCCTTTACCCCGCTTGGATTTGGTTAATACTTGGTTTATTGGCTGCGCACCATTGGATAGTACGTCACCATACTTTAAAACCGGTTCCCACCATTTTTTTCAGCATGACTTTTGATGAAAAACGGACTTTTTTGTTTTTCATGTTATGGATCAGTTGGGCTTAGATAAAAGCTGTTGAAACCCTTTACCCCGCTTGGATTTGGTTAATACTTGGTTTATTGGCTGCGCACCATTGTATAGTACGTCACCATACTTTAAAACCGGTTCCCACCATTTTTTTCAGCATGACTTTTGATGAAAAACGGACTTTTTTGTTTTTCATGTTATGGATCAGTTGGGCTTAGATAAAAGCTGTTGAAACCCTTTACCCCGCTTGGATTTGGTTAATACTTGGTTTATTGGCTGCGCACCATTGGATAGTACGTCACCATACTTTAAAACCGGTTCCCACCATTTTTTTCAGCATGACTTTTGATGAAAAACGGACTTTTTTGTTTTTCATGTTATGGATCAGTTGGGCTTAGATAAAAGCTGTTGAAACCCTTTACCCCGCTTGGATTTGGTTAATACTTGGTTTATTGGCTGCGCACCATTGGATAGTACGTCACCATACTTTAAAACCGGTTCCCACCATTTTTTTCAGCATGACTTTTGATGAAAAACGGACTTTTTTGTTTTTCATGTTATGGATCAGTTGGGCTTAGATAAAAGCTGTTGAAACCCTTTACCCCGCTTGGATTTGGTTAATACTTGGTTTATTGGCTGCGCACCATTGGATAGTACGTCACCATACTTTAAAACCGGTTCCCACCATTTTTTTCAGCATGACTTTTGATGAAAAACGGACTTTTTTGTTTTTCATGTTATGGATCAGTTGGGCTTAGATAAAAGCTGTTGAAACCCTTTACCCCGCTTGGATTTGGTTAATACTTGGTTTATTGGCTGCGCACCATTGGATAGTACGTCACCATACTTTAAAACCGGTTCCCACCATTTTTTTCAGCATGACTTTTGATGAAAAACGGACTTTTTTGTTTTTCACGTTATGGATCAGTTGGGCTTAGATAAAAGCTGTTGAAACCCTTTACCCCGCTTGGATTTGGTTAATACTTGGTTTATTGGCTGCGCACCATTGGATAGTACGTCACCATACTTTAAAACCGGTTCCCACCATTTTTTTCAGCATGACTTTTGATGAAAAACGGACTTTTTTGTTTTTCATGTTATGGATCAGTTGGGCTTAGATAAAAGCTGTTGAAACCCTTTACCCCGCTTGGATTTGGTTAATACTTGGTTTATTGGCTGCGCACCATTGGATAGTACGTCACCATACTTTAAAACCGGTTCCCACCATTTTTTTCAGCATGACTTTTGATGAAAAACGGACTTTTTTGTTTTTCATGTTATGGATCAGTTGGGCTTAGATAAAAGCTGTTGAAACCCTTTACCCCGCTTGGATTTGGTTAATACTTGGTTTATTGGCTGCGCACCATTGGATAGTACGTCACCATACTTTAAAACCGGTTCCCACCATTTTTTTCAGCATGACTTTTGATGAAAAACGGACTTTTTTGTTTTTCATGTTATGGATCAGTTGGGCTTAGATAAAAGCTGTTGAAACCCTTTACCCCGCTTGGATTTGGTTAATACTTGGTTTATTGGCTGCGCACCATTGGATAGTACGTCACCATACTTTAAAACCGGTTCCCACCATTTTTTTCAGCATGACTTTTGATGAAAAACGGACTTTTTTGTTTTTCATGTTATGGATCAGTTGGGCTTAGATAAAAGCTGTTGAAACCCTTTACCCCGCTTGGATTTGGTTAATACTTGGTTTATTGGCTGCGCACCATTGGATAGTACGTCACCATACTTTAAAACCGGTTCCCACCATTTTTTTCAGCATGACTTTTGATGAAAAACGGACTTTTTTGTTTTTCACGTTATGGATCAGTTGGGCTTAGATAAAAGCTGTTGAAACCCTTTACCCCGCTTGGATTTGGTTAATACTTGGTTTATTGGCTGCGCACCATTGGATAGTACGTCACCATACTTTAAAACCGGTTCCCACCATTTTTTTCAGCATGACTTTTGATGAAAAACGGACTTTTTTGTTTTTCATGTTATGGATCAGTTGGGCTTAGATAAAAGCTGTTGAAACCCTTTACCCCGCTTGGATTTGGTTAATACTTGGTTTATTGGCTGCGCACCATTGGATAGTACGTCACCATACTTTAAAACCGGTTCCCACCATTTTTTTCAGCATGACTTTTGATGAAAAACGGACTTTTTTGTTTTTCATGTTATGGATCAGTTGGGCTTAGATAAAAGCTGTTGAAACCCTTTACCCCGCTTGGATTTGGTTAATACTTGGTTTATTGGCTGCGCACCATTGGATAGTACGTCACCATACTTTAAAACCGGTTCCCACCATTTTTTTCAGCATGACTTTTGATGAAAAACGGACTTTTTTGTTTTTCATGTTATGGATCAGTTGGGCTTAGATAAAAGCTGTTGAAACCCTTTACCCCGCTTGGATTTGGTTAATACTTGGTTTATTGGCTGCGCACCATTGGATAGTACGTCACCATACTTTAAAACCGGTTCCCACCATTTTTTTCAGCATGACTTTTGATGAAAAACGGACTTTTTTGTTTTTCATGTTATGGATCAGTTGGGCTTAGATAAAAGCTGTTGAAACCCTTTACCCCGCTTGGATTTGGTTAATACTTGGTTTATTGGCTGCGCACCATTGGATAGTACGTCACCATACTTTAAAACCGGTTCCCACCATTTTTTTCAGCATGACTTTTGATGAAAAACGGACTTTTTTGTTTTTCATGTTATGGATCAGTTGGGCTTAGATAAAAGCTGTTGAAACCCTTTACCCCGCTTGGATTTGGTTAATACTTGGTTTATTGGCTGCGCACCATTGGATAGTACGTCACCATACTTTAAAACCGGTTCCCACCATTTTTTTCAGCATGACTTTTGATGAAAAACGGACTTTTTTGTTTTTCATGTTATGGATCAGTTGGGCTTAGATAAAAGCTGTTGAAACCCTTTACCCCGCTTGGATTTGGTTAATACTTGGTTTATTGGCTGCGCACCATTGGATAGTACGTCACCATACTTTAAAACCGGTTCCCACCATTTTTTTCAGCATGACTTTTGATGAAAAACGGACTTTTTTGTTTTTCATGTTATGGATCAGTTGGGCTTAGATAAAAGCTGTTGAAACCCTTTACCCCGCTTGGATTTGGTTAATACTTGGTTTATTGGCTGCGCACCATGGATAGTACGTCACCATACTTTAAAACCGGTTCCCACCATTTTTTCAGCATGACTTTTGATGAAAAACGGACTTTTTTGTTTTTCATGTTATGGATCAGTTGGACTTAGATAAAAGCTGTTGAAACCCTTTACCCCGCTTGGATTTGGTTAATACTTGGTTTATTGGCTGCGCACCATTGGATAGTACGTCACCATACTTTAAAACCGGTTCCCACCATTTTTTTCAGCATGACTTTTGATGAAAAACGGACTTTTTTGTTTTTCATGTTATGGATCAGTTGGGCTTAGATAAAAGCTGTTGAAACCCTTTACCCCGCTTGGATTTGGTTAATACTTGGTTTATTGGCTGCGCACCATTGGATAGTACGTCACCATACTTTAAAACCGGTTCCCACCATTTTTTTCAGCATGACTTTTGATGAAAACGGACTTTTTTGTTTTTCATGTTATGGATCAGTTGGCTTAGATAAAAGCTGTTGAAACCTTTACCCCGCTTGGATTTGGTTAATACTTGGTTTATTGGCTGCGCACCATTGGATAGTACGTCACCATACTTTTAAAACCGGTTCCCACCATTTTTTCAGCATGACTTTTGATGAAAAACGGACTTTTTTGTTTTTCATGTTATGGATCAGTTGGGCTTAGATAAAAGCTGTTGAAACCCTTTAGCCCGCTTGGATTTGGTTAATACTTGGTTTATTGGCTGCGCACCATTGGATAGTACGTCACCATACTTTAAAACGGTTCCCACCATTTTTTTCAGCATGACTTTTGATGAAAAACGGACTTTTTTGTTTTTCATGTTATGGATCAGTTGGGCTTAGATAAAAGCTGTTGAAACCCTTTACCCCGCTTGGATTTGGTTAATACTTGGTTTATTGGCTGCGCACCATTGGATAGTACGTCACCATACTTTAAACCAGTTCCCACCATTTTTTTTCAGCATGACTTTTGATGAAAAACGGACTTTTTTGTTTTTCATGTTATGGATCAGTTGGGCTTAGATAAAAGCTGTTGAAACCCTTTACCCCGCTTGGATTTGGTTAATACTTGGTTTATTGGCTGCGCACCATTGGATAGTACGTCACCATACTTTAAAACCGGTTCCCACCATTTTTTTCAGCATGACTTTTGATGAAAAACGGACTTTTTTGTTTTTCATGTTATGGATCAGTTGGGCTTAGATAAAAGCTGTTGAAACCCTTTACCCCGCTTGGATTTGGTTAATACTTGGTTTATTGGCTGCGCACCATTGGATAGTACGTCACCATACTTTAAAACCGGTTCCCACCATTTTTTTCAGCATGACTTTTGTTGAAAAACGGACTTTTTTGTTTTTCATGTTATGGATCAGGTGGGCTTAGATAAAAGCTGTTGAAACCCTTTACCCCGCTTGGATTTGGTTAATACTTGGTTTATTGGCTGCGCACCATTGGATAGTACGTCACCATACTTTAAAACCGGTTCCCACCATTTTTTTCAGCATGACTTTTGATGAAAAACGGACTTTTTTGTTTTTCATGTTATGGATCAGTTGGGCTTAGATAAAAGCTGTTGAAACCCTTTATCCGCTTGGATTTGGTTAATACTTGGTTTATTGGCTGCGCACCATTGGATAGTACGTCACCATACTTTAAAACGGTTCCCACCATTTTTTTCAGCATGACTTTTGATGAAAAACGGACTATTTTGTTTTTCATGTTATGGATCAGTTGGGATTAGATAAAAGCTGTTGAAACCCTTTACCCGCTTGGATTTGGTTAATACTTGGTTTATTGGCTGCGCACCATTGGATAGTACGTCACCATACTTTAAAACCGTTCCACCATTTTTTTCAGCATGACTTTTGATGAAAAACGGACTTTTTTGTTTTTTCATGTTATGGATCAGTTGGGCTTAGATAAAAGCTGTTGAAACCCTTTACCCCGCTTGGATTTGGTTAATACTTGGTTTATTGGCTGCGCACCATTGGATAGTACGTCACCATACTTTAAAACCGGTTCCCCACCATTTTTTCAGCATGACTTTTGATGAAAACGGACTTTTTTGTTTTTCATGTTATGGATCAGTTGGGCTTAGATAAAAGCTGTTGAAACCCTTTATCCCCGCTTGGATTTGATTAATACTTGGTTTATTGGCTGCGCACCATTGGATAGTACGTCACCATACTTTAAAACCGGTTCCCACCATTTTTTTCAGCATGACTTTTGATTGAAAAACGGACTTTTTTGTTTTTCATGTTATGGATCAGTTGGGGCTTAGATAAAAGCTGTTGAAAACCCTTTACCCCGCCTTGGATTTGGTTAATACTTGGTTTATTGGCTGCGCACCATTGGATAGTACGTCACCATACTTTAAAAACCGGTTCCCACCATTTTTTTTCAGCATGACTTTTGATGAAAAACGGACTTTTTTGTTTTTCATGTTATGGATCAGTTGGGCTTAGATAAAAGCTGTTGAAACCCTTTACCCCGCTTGGATTTGGTTAATACTTGGTTTATTGGCTGCGCACCATTGGATAGTACGTCACCATACTTTTAAAACCCGGTTCCCACCATTTTTTTCAGCATGACTTTTGATGAAAAACGGACTTTTTGTTTTTCATGTTATGGATCAGTTGGGGCTTAGATAAAAGCTGTTGAAACCCTTTACCCGTCTTAGATTTGGTTAATACTTGGTTTATTGGCTGCGCACCATTGAATAGTACGTCACCATACTTTAAAACGGTTCCCACCATTTTTTTCAGCATGACTTTTGATGAAAAACGGACTTTTTTGTTTTTCATGTTATGGATCAGTTGGGCTTAGATAAAACTGTTGAAACCCTTTACCCCGCTTGGATTTGGTTAATACTTAGTTTATTGGCTGCGCACCATTGGATAGTACGTCACCATACTTTAAACCGGTTCCCACATTTTTTTCAGCATGACTTTTGATGAAAAACGGACTTTTTGTTTTTCATGTTATGGATCAGTTGGGCTTAGATAAAAGCTGTTGAAACCCTTTACCCCGCTTGGATTTGGTTAATACTTGGTTTATTGGCTGCGCACCATTGGATAGTACGTCACCATACTTTAAAACCGGTTCCCACCATTTTTTTCAGCATGACTTTTGATGAAAAACGGACTTTTTTGTTTTTCATGTTATGGATCAGTTGGGCTTAGATAAAAGCTGTTGAAACCCTTTACCCCGCTTGGATTTGGTTAATACTTGGTTTATTGGCTGCGCACCATTGGATAGTACGTCACCATACTTTAAAACCGGTTCCCACCATTTTTTTCAGCATGACTTTTGATGAAAAACGGACTTTTTTGTTTTTCATGTTATGGATCAGTTGGGCTTAGATAAAAGCTGTTGAAACCCTTTACCCCGCTTGGATTTGGTTAATACTTGGTTTTATTGGCTGCGCACCATTGGATAGTACGTCACCATACTTTAAAACCGGTTCCCACCATTTTTTCAGCATGACTTTTGATGAAAAACGGACTTTTTTGTTTTCATGTTATGGATCAGTTGGGCTTAGATAAAAGCTGTTGAAACCCTTTACCCCGCTTGGATTTGGTTAACACTTGGTTTATTGGCTGCGCACCATTGGATAGTACGTCACCATACTTTAAAACCGGTTCCCACCATTTTTTTCAGCAATGACTTTTGATGAAAAACGGACTTTTTTGTTTTCATGTTATGGATCAGTTGGGCTTAGATAAAAGCTGTTGGAAACCCTTTACCCCGCTTGGATTTCGGTTAATACTTGGTTTATTGGCTGCGCACCATTGGATAGTACGTCACCATACTTTAAAACCGGTTCCCACCATTTTTTTCAGCATGACTTTTGATGAAAAACGGACTTTTTGTTTTTCATGTTATGGATCAGTTGGGCTTAGATAAAAGCTGTTGAAACCCTTTACCCCGCTTGGATTTGGTTAATACTTGGTTTATTGGCTGCGCACATTGGATAGTACGTCACCATACTTTAAAACCGGTTCCCACCATTTTTTCAGCATGACTTTTGATGAAAAACGGACTTTTTTGTTTTTCATGTTATGGATCAGTTTGGAGCTTAGATAAAGCTGTTGAAACCCTTTACCCCGCTTGGATTTGGTTAATACTTGGTTTATTGGCTGCGCACCATTGGATAGTACGTCACCATACTTTAAAACCGGTTCCCACCATTTTTTTTCAGCATGACTTTTGATGAAAAACGGACTTTTTTGTTTTTCATGTTATGGATCAGTTGGGCTTAGATAAAAGCTGTTGAAACCCTTTACCCGCTTGGATTTGGTTAATACTTGGTTTATTGGCTGCGCACCATTGGATAGTACGTCACCATACTTTAAAACCGGTTCCCACCATTTTTTTCAGCATGACTTTTGATGAAAAACGGACTTTTTTGTTTTTCATGTTATGGATCAGTTGGGCTTAGATAAAAGCTGTTGAAACCCTTTACCCCGCTTGGATTTGGTTAATACTTGGTTTATTGGCTGCGCACCATTGGATAGTACGTCACCATACTTTAAAACCGGTTCCCACCATTTTTTTCAGCATGACTTTTGATGAAAAACGGACTTTTTTGTTTTTCATGTTATGGATCAGTTGGGCTTAGATAAAAGCTGTTGAAACCCTTTACCCCGCTTGGATTTGGTTAATACTTGGTTTATTAGCTGCGCACCTATTGGATAGTACGTCACCATACTTTAAAACCGGTTCCCACCATTTTTTTCAGCATGAACTTTTGATGAAAAACGGACTTTTTTGTTTTTCATGTTATGGATCAGTTGGGCTTAGATAAAAGCTGTTGAAACCCTTTACCCCGCTTGGATTTGGTTAATACTTGGTTTATTGGCTGCGCACCATTGGATAGTACGTCACCATACTTTAAAACCGGTTCCCACCATTTTTTTCAGCATGACTTTTGATGAAAAACGGACTTTTTTGTTTTTCATGTTATGGATCAGTTGGGCTTAGATAAAAGCTGTTGAAACCCTTTACCCCGCTTGGATTTGGTTAATACTTGGTTTATTGGCTGCGCACCATTGGATAGTACGTCACCATACTTTAAAACCGGTTCCCACCATTTTTTCAGCATGACTTTTGATGAAAAACGGACTTTTTTGTTTTTCATGTTATGGATCAGTTGGGCTTAGATAAAAGCTGTTGAAACCCTTTACCCCGCTTGGATTTGGTTAATACTTGGTTTATTGGCTGCGCACCATTGGATAGTACGTCACCATACTTTAAAACCGGTTCCCACCATTTTTTTCAGCATGACTTTTGATGAAAAACGGACTTTTTTGTTTTTCATGTTATGGATCAGTTGGGCTTAGATAAAAGCTGTTGAAACCCTTTACCCCGCTTGGATTTGGTTAATACTTGGTTTATTGGCTGCGCACCATTGGATAGTACGTCACCATACTTTAAAACCGGTTCCCACCATTTTTTTCAGCATGACTTTTGATGAAAAACGGACTTTTTTGTTTTTCATGTTATGGATCAGTTGGGCTTAGATAAAAGCTGTTGAAACCCTTTACCCCGCTTGGATTTGGTTAATACTTGGTTTATTGGCTGCGCACCATTGGATAGTACGTCACCATACTTTAAAACCGGTTCCCACCATTTTTTTCAGCATGACTTTTGATGAAAAACGGACTTTTTTGTTTTTCATGTTATGGATCAGTTGGGCTTAGATAAAAGCTGTTGAAACCCTTTACCCCGCTTGGATTTGGTTAATACTTGGTTTATTGGCTGCGCACCATTGGATAGTACGTCACCATACTTTAAAACCGGTTCCCACCATTTTTTTCAGCATGACTTTTGATGAAAAACGGACTTTTTTGTTTTTCATGTTATGGATCAGTTGGGCTTAGATAAAAGCTGTTGAAACCCTTTACCCCGCTTGGATTTGGTTAATACTTGGTTTATTGGCTGCGCACCATTGGATAGTACGTCACCATACTTTAAAACCGGTTCCCACCATTTTTTTCAGCATGACTTTTGATGAAAAACGGACTTTTTTGTTTTTCATGTTATGGATCAGTTGGGCTTAGATAAAAGCTGTTGAAACCCTTTACCCCGCTTGGATTTGGTTAATACTTGGTTTATTGGCTGCGCACCATTGGATAGTACGTCACCATACTTTAAAACCGGTTCCCACCATTTTTTTCAGCATGACTTTTGATGAAAAACGGACTTTTTTGTTTTTCATGTTATGGATCAGTTGGGCTTAGATAAAAGCTGTTGAAACCCTTTACCCCGCTTGGATTTGGTTAATACTTGGTTTATTGGCTGCGCACCATTGGATAGTACGTCACCATACTTTAAAACCGGTTCCCACCATTTTTTTCAGCATGACTTTTGATGAAAAACGGACTTTTTTGTTTTTCATGTTATGGATCAGTTGGGCTTAGATAAAAGCTGTTGAAACCCTTTACCCCGCTTGGATTTGGTTAATACTTGGTTTATTGGCTGCGCACCATTGGATAGTACGTCACCATACTTTAAAACCGGTTCCCACCATTTTTTTCAGCATGACTTTTGATGAAAAACGGACTTTTTTGTTTTTCATGTTATGGATCAGTTGGGCTTAGATAAAAGCTGTTGAAACCCTTTACCCCGCTTGGATTTGGTTAATACTTGGTTTATTGGCTGCGCACCATTGGATAGTACGTCACCATACTTTAAAACCGGTTCCCACCATTTTTTTCAGCATGACTTTTGATGAAAAACGGACTTTTTTGTTTTTCATGTTATGGATCAGTTGGGCTTAGATAAAAGCTGTTGAAACCCTTTACCCCGCTTGGATTTGGTTAATACTTGGTTTATTGGCTGCGCACCATTGGATAGTACGTCACCATACTTTAAAACCGGTTCCCACCATTTTTTTCAGCATGACTTTTGATGAAAAACGGACTTTTTTGTTTTTCATGTTATGGATCAGTTGGGCTTAGATAAAAGCTGTTGAAACCCTTTACCCCGCTTGGATTTGGTTAATACTTGGTTTATTGGCTGCGCACCATTGGATAGTACGTCACCATACTTTAAAACCGGTTCCCACCATTTTTTTCAGCATGACTTTTGATGAAAAACGGACTTTTTTGTTTTTCATGTTATGGATCAGTTGGGCTTAGATAAAAGCTGTTGAAACCCTTTACCCCGCTTGGATTTGGTTAATACTTGGTTTATTGGCTGCGCACCATTGGATAGTACGTCACCATACTTTAAAACCGGTTCCCACCATTTTTTTCAGCATGACTTTTGATGAAAAACGGACTTTTTTGTTTTTCATGTTATGGATCAGTTGGGCTTAGATAAAAGCTGTTGAAACCCTTCACCCCGCTTGGATTTGGTTAATACTTGGTTTATTGGCTGCGCACCATTGGATAGTACGTCACCATACTTTAAAACCGGTTCCCACCATTTTTTTCAGCATGACTTTTGATGAAAAACGGACTTTTTTGTTTTTCATGTTATGGATCAGTTGGGCTTAGATAAAAGCTGTTGAAACCCTTTACCCCGCTTGGATTTGGTTAATACTTGGTTTATTGGCTGCGCACCATTGGATAGTACGTCACCATACTTTAAAACCGGTTCCCACCATTTTTTTCAGCATGACTTTTGATGAAAAACGGACTTTTTTGTTTTTCATGTTATGGATCAGTTGGGCTTAGATAAAAGCTGTTGAAACCCTTTACCCCGCTTGGATTTGGTTAATACTTGGTTTATTGGCTGCGCACCATTGGATAGTACGTCACCATACTTTAAAACCGGTTCCCACCATTTTTTTCAGCATGACTTTTGATGAAAAACGGACTTTTTTGTTTTTCATGTTATGGATCAGTTGGGCTTAGATAAAAGCTGTTGAAACCCTTTACCCCGCTTGGATTTGGTTAATACTTGGTTTATTGGCTGCGCACCATTGGATAGTACGTCACCATACTTTAAAACCGGTTCCCACCATTTTTTTCAGCATGACTTTTGATGAAAAACGGACTTTTTTGTTTTTCATGTTATGGATCAGTTGGGCTTAGATAAAAGCTGTTGAAACCCTTTACCCCGCTTGGATTTGGTTAATACTTGGTTTATTGGCTGCGCACCATTGGATAGTACGTCACCATACTTTAAAACCGGTTCCCACCATTTTTTTCAGCATGACTTTTGATGAAAAACGGACTTTTTTGTTTTTCATGTTATGGATCAGTTGGGCTTAGATAAAAGCTGTTGAAACCCTTTACCCCGCTTGGATTTGGTTAATACTTGGTTTATTGGCTGCGCACCATTGGATAGTACGTCACCATACTTTAAAACCGGTTCCCACCATTTTTTTCAGCATGACTTTTGATGAAAAACGGACTTTTTTGTTTTTCATGTTATGGATCAGTTGGGCTTAGATAAAAGCTGTTGAAACCCTTTACCCCGCTTGGATTTGGTTAATACTTGGTTTATTGGCTGCGCACCATTGGATAGTACGTCACCATACTTTAAAACCGGTTCCCACCATTTTTTTCAGCATGACTTTTGATGAAAAACGGACTTTTTTGTTTTTCATGTTATGGATCAGTTGGGCTTAGATAAAAGCTGTTGAAACCCTTTACCCCGCTTGGATTTGGTTAATACTTGGTTTATTGGCTGCGCACCATTGGATAGTACGTCACCATACTTTAAAACCGGTTCCCACCATTTTTTTCAGCATGACTTTTGATGAAAAACGGACTTTTTTGTTTTTCATGTTATGGATCAGTTGGGCTTAGATAAAAGCTGTTGAAACCCTTTACCCCGCTTGGATTTGGTTAATACTTGGTTTATTGGCTGCGCACCATTGGATAGTACGTCACCATACTTTAAAACCGGTTCCCACCATTTTTTTCAGCATGACTTTTGATGAAAAACGGACTTTTTTGTTTTTCATGTTATGGATCAGTTGGGCTTAGATAAAAGCTGTTGAAACCCTTTACCCCGCTTGGATTTGGTTAATACTTGGTTTATTGGCTGCGCACCATTGGATAGTACGTCACCATACTTTAAAACCGGTTCCCACCATTTTTTTCAGCATGACTTTTGATGAAAAACGGACTTTTTTGTTTTTCATGTTATGGATCAGTTGGGCTTAGATAAAAGCTGTTGAAACCCTTTACCCCGCTTGGATTTGGTTAATACTTGGTTTATTGGCTGCGCACCATTGGATAGTACGTCACCATACTTTAAAACCGGTTCCCACCATTTTTTTCAGCATGACTTTTGATGAAAAACGGACTTTTTTGTTTTTCATGTTATGGATCAGTTGGGCTTAGATAAAAGCTGTTGAAACCCTTTACCCCGCTTGGATTTGGTTAATACTTGGTTTATTGGCTGCGCACCATTGGATAGTACGTCACCATACTTTAAAACCGGTTCCCACCATTTTTTTCAGCATGACTTTTGATGAAAAACGGACTTTTTTGTTTTTCATGTTATGGATCAGTTGGGCTTAGATAAAAGCTGTTGAAACCCTTTACCCCGCTTGGATTTGGTTAATACTTGGTTTATTGGCTGCGCACCATTGGATAGTACGTCACCATACTTTAAAACCGGTTCCCACCATTTTTTTCAGCATGACTTTTGATGAAAAACGGACTTTTTTGTTTTTCATGTTATGGATCAGTTGGGCTTAGATAAAAGCTGTTGAAACCCTTTACCCCGCTTGGATTTGGTTAATACTTGGTTTATTGGCTGCGCACCATTGGATAGTACGTCACCATACTTTAAAACCGGTTCCCACCATTTTTTTCAGCATGACTTTTGATGAAAAACGGACTTTTTTGTTTTTCATGTTATGGATCAGTTGGGCTTAGATAAAAGCTGTTGAAACCCTTTACCCCGCTTGGATTTGGTTAATACTTGGTTTATTGGCTGCGCACCATTGGATAGTACGTCACCATACTTTAAAACCGGTTCCCACCATTTTTTTCAGCATGACTTTTGATGAAAAACGGACTTTTTTGTTTTTCATGTTATGGATCAGTTGGGCTTAGATAAAAGCTGTTGAAACCCTTTACCCCGCTTGGATTTGGTTAATACTTGGTTTATTGGCTGCGCACCATTGGATAGTACGTCACCATACTTTAAAACCGGTTCCCACCATTTTTTTCAGCATGACTTTTGATGAAAAACGGACTTTTTTGTTTTTCATGTTATGGATCAGTTGGGCTTAGATAAAAGCTGTTGAAACCCTTTACCCCGCTTGGATTTGGTTAATACTTGGTTTATTGGCTGCGCACCATTGGATAGTACGTCACCATACTTTAAAACCGGTTCCCACCATTTTTTTCAGCATGACTTTTGATGAAAAACGGACTTTTTTGTTTTTCATGTTATGGATCAGTTGGGCTTAGATAAAAGCTGTTGAAACCCTTTACCCCGCTTGGATTTGGTTAATACTTGGTTTATTGGCTGCGCACCATTGGATAGTACGTCACCATACTTTAAAACCGGTTCCCACCATTTTTTTCAGCATGACTTTTGATGAAAAACGGACTTTTTTGTTTTTCATGTTATGGATCAGTTGGGCTTAGATAAAAGCTGTTGAAACCCTTTACCCCGCTTGGATTTGGTTAATACTTGGTTTATTGGCTGCGCACCATTGGATAGTACGTCACCATACTTTAAAACCGGTTCCCACCATTTTTTTCAGCATGACTTTTGATGAAAAACGGACTTTTTTGTTTTTCATGTTATGGATCAGTTGGGCTTAGATAAAAGCTGTTGAAACCCTTTACCCCGCTTGGATTTGGTTAATACTTGGTTTATTGGCTGCGCACCATTGGATAGTACGTCACCATACTTTAAAACCGGTTCCCACCATTTTTTTCAGCATGACTTTTGATGAAAAACGGACTTTTTTGTTTTTCATGTTATGGATCAGTTGGGCTTAGATAAAAGCTGTTGAAACCCTTTACCCCGCTTGGATTTGGTTAATACTTGGTTTATTGGCTGCGCACCATTGGATAGTACGTCACCATACTTTAAAACCGGTTCCCACCATTTTTTTCAGCATGACTTTTGATGAAAAACGGACTTTTTTGTTTTTCATGTTATGGATCAGTTGGGCTTAGATAAAAGCTGTTGAAACCCTTTACCCCGCTTGGATTTGGTTAATACTTGGTTTATTGGCTGCGCACCATTGGATAGTACGTCACCATACTTTAAAACCGGTTCCCACCATTTTTTTCAGCATGACTTTTGATGAAAAACGGACTTTTTTGTTTTTCATGTTATGGATCAGTTGGGCTTAGATAAAAGCTGTTGAAACCCTTTACCCCGCTTGGATTTGGTTAATACTTGGTTTATTGGCTGCGCACCATTGGATAGTACGTCACCATACTTTAAAACCGGTTCCCACCATTTTTTTCAGCATGACTTTTGATGAAAAACGGACTTTTTTGTTTTTCATGTTATGGATCAGTTGGGCTTAGATAAAAGCTGTTGAAACCCTTTACCCCGCTTGGATTTGGTTAATACTTGGTTTATTGGCTGCGCACCATTGGATAGTACGTCACCATACTTTAAAACCGGTTCCCACCATTTTTTTCAGCATGACTTTTGATGAAAAACGGACTTTTTTGTTTTTCATGTTATGGATCAGTTGGGCTTAGATAAAAGCTGTTGAAACCCTTTACCCCGCTTGGATTTGGTTAATACTTGGTTTATTGGCTGCGCACCATTGGATAGTACGTCACCATACTTTAAAACCGGTTCCCACCATTTTTTTCAGCATGACTTTTGATGAAAAACGGACTTTTTTGTTTTTCATGTTATGGATCAGTTGGGCTTAGATAAAAGCTGTTGAAACCCTTTACCCCGCTTGGATTTGGTTAATACTTGGTTTATTGGCTGCGCACCATTGGATAGTACGTCACCATACTTTAAAACCGGTTCCCACCATTTTTTTCAGCATGACTTTTGATGAAAAACGGACTTTTTTGTTTTTCATGTTATGGATCAGTTGGGCTTAGATAAAAGCTGTTGAAACCCTTTACCCCGCTTGGATTTGGTTAATACTTGGTTTATTGGCTGCGCACCATTGGATAGTACGTCACCATACTTTAAAACCGGTTCCCACCATTTTTTTCAGCATGACTTTTGATGAAAAACGGACTTTTTTGTTTTTCATGTTATGGATCAGTTGGGCTTAGATAAAAGCTGTTGAAACCCTTTACCCCGCTTGGATTTGGTTAATACTTGGTTTATTGGCTGCGCACCATTGGATAGTACGTCACCATACTTTAAAACCGGTTCCCACCATTTTTTTCAGCATGACTTTTGATGAAAAACGGACTTTTTTGTTTTTCATGTTATGGATCAGTTGGGCTTAGATAAAAGCTGTTGAAACCCTTTACCCCGCTTGGATTTGGTTAATACTTGGTTTATTGGCTGCGCACCATTGGATAGTACGTCACCATACTTTAAAACCGGTTCCCACCATTTTTTTCAGCATGACTTTTGATGAAAAACGGACTTTTTTGTTTTTCATGTTATGGATCAGTTGGGCTTAGATAAAAGCTGTTGAAACCCTTTACCCCGCTTGGATTTGGTTAATACTTGGTTTATTGGCTGCGCACCATTGGATAGTACGTCACCATACTTTAAAACCGGTTCCCACCATTTTTTTCAGCATGACTTTTGATGAAAAACGGACTTTTTTGTTTTTCATGTTATGGATCAGTTGGGCTTAGATAAAAGCTGTTGAAACCCTTTACCCCGCTTGGATTTGGTTAATACTTGGTTTATTGGCTGCGCACCATTGGATAGTACGTCACCATACTTTAAAACCGGTTCCCACCATTTTTTTCAGCATGACTTTTGATGAAAAACGGACTTTTTTGTTTTTCATGTTATGGATCAGTTGGGCTTAGATAAAAGCTGTTGAAACCCTTTACCCCGCTCTGGATTTGGTTAATACTTGGTTTATTGGCTGCGCACCATTGGATAGTACGTCACCATACTTTAAAACCGGTTCCCACCATTTTTTTCAGCATGACTTTTGATGAAAAACGGACTTTTTTGTTTTTCATGTTATGGATCAGTTGGGCTTAGATAAAAGCTGTTGAAACCCTTTACCCCGCTTGGATTTGGTTAATACTTGGTTTATTGGCTGCGCACCATTGGATAGTACGTCACCATACTTTAAAACCGGTTCCCACCATTTTTTTCAGCATGACTTTTGATGAAAAACGGACTTTTTTGTTTTTCATGTTATGGATCAGTTGGGCTTAGATAAAAGCTGTTGAAACCCTTTACCCCGCTTGGATTTGGTTAATACTTGGTTTATTGGCTGCGCACCATTGGATAGTACGTCACCATACTTTAAAACCGGTTCCCACCATTTTTTTCAGCATGACTTTTGATGAAAAACGGACTTTTTTGTTTTTCATGTTATGGATCAGTTGGGCTTAGATAAAAGCTGTTGAAACCCTTTACCCCGCTTGGATTTGGTTAATACTTGGTTTATTGGCTGCGCACCATTGGATAGTACGTCACCATACTTTAAAACCGGTTCCCACCATTTTTTTCAGCATGACTTTTGATGAAAAACGGACTTTTTTGTTTTTCATGTTATGGATCAGTTGGGCTTAGATAAAAGCTGTTGAAACCCTTTACCCCGCTTGGATTTGGTTAATACTTGGTTTATTGGCTGCGCACCATTGGATAGTACGTCACCATACTTTAAAACCGGTTCCCACCATTTTTTTCAGCATGACTTTTGATGAAAAACGGACTTTTTTGTTTTTCATGTTATGGATCAGTTGGGCTTAGATAAAAGCTGTTGAAACCCTTTACCCCGCTTGGATTTGGTTAATACTTGGTTTATTGGCTGCGCACCATTGGATAGTACGTCACCATACTTTAAAACCGGTTCCCACCATTTTTTTCAGCATGACTTTTGATGAAAAACGGACTTTTTTGTTTTTCATGTTATGGATCAGTTGGGCTTAGATAAAAGCTGTTGAAACCCTTTACCCCGCTTGGATTTGGTTAATACTTGGTTTATTGGCTGCGCACCATTGGATAGTACGTCACCATACTTTAAAACCGGTTCCCACCATTTTTTTCAGCATGACTTTTGATGAAAAACGGACTTTTTTGTTTTTCATGTTATGGATCAGTTGGGCTTAGATAAAAGCTGTTGAAACCCTTTACCCCGCTTGGATTTGGTTAATACTTGGTTTATTGGCTGCGCACCATTGGATAGTACGTCACCATACTTTAAAACCGGTTCCCACCATTTTTTTCAGCATGACTTTTGATGAAAAACGGACTTTTTTGTTTTTCATGTTATGGATCAGTTGGGCTTAGATAAAAGCTGTTGAAACCCTTTACCCCGCTTGGATTTGGTTAATACTTGGTTTATTGGCTGCGCACCATTGGATAGTACGTCACCATACTTTAAAACCGGTTCCCACCATTTTTTTCAGCATGACTTTTGATGAAAAACGGACTTTTTTGTTTTTCATGTTATGGATCAGTTGGGCTTAGATAAAAGCTGTTGAAACCCTTTACCCCGCTTGGATTTGGTTAATACTTGGTTTATTGGCTGCGCACCATTGGATAGTACGTCACCATACTTTAAAACCGGTTCCCACCATTTTTTTCAGCATGACTTTTGATGAAAAACGGACTTTTTTGTTTTTCATGTTATGGATCAGTTGGGCTTAGATAAAAGCTGTTGAAACCCTTTACCCCGCTTGGATTTGGTTAATACTTGGTTTATTGGCTGCGCACCATTGGATAGTACGTCACCATACTTTAAAACCGGTTCCCACCATTTTTTTCAGCATGACTTTTGATGAAAAACGGACTTTTTTGTTTTTCATGTTATGGATCAGTTGGGCTTAGATAAAAGCTGTTGAAACCCTTTACCCCGCTTGGATTTGGTTAATACTTGGTTTATTGGCTGCGCACCATTGGATAGTACGTCACCATACTTTAAAACCGGTTCCCACCATTTTTTTCAGCATGACTTTTGATGAAAAACGGACTTTTTTGTTTTTCATGTTATGGATCAGTTGGGCTTAGATAAAAGCTGTTGAAACCCTTTACCCCGCTTGGATTTGGTTAATACTTGGTTTATTGGCTGCGCACCATTGGATAGTACGTCACCATACTTTAAAACCGGTTCCCACCATTTTTTTCAGCATGACTTTTGATGAAAAACGGACTTTTTTGTTTTTCATGTTATGGATCAGTTGGGCTTAGATAAAAGCTGTTGAAACCCTTTACCCCGCTTGGATTTGGTTAATACTTGGTTTATTGGCTGCGCACCATTGGATAGTACGTCACCATACTTTAAAACCGGTTCCCACCATTTTTTTCAGCATGACTTTTGATGAAAAACGGACTTTTTTGTTTTTCATGTTATGGATCAGTTGGGCTTAGATAAAAGCTGTTGAAACCCTTTACCCCGCTTGGATTTGGTTAATACTTGGTTTATTGGCTGCGCACCATTGGATAGTACGTCACCATACTTTAAAACCGGTTCCCACCATTTTTTTCAGCATGACTTTTGATGAAAAACGGACTTTTTTGTTTTTCATGTTATGGATCAGTTGGGCTTAGATAAAAGCTGTTGAAACCCTTTACCCCGCTTGGATTTGGTTAATACTTGGTTTATTGGCTGCGCACCATTGGATAGTACGTCACCATACTTTAAAACCGGTTCCCACCATTTTTTTCAGCATGACTTTTGATGAAAAACGGACTTTTTTGTTTTTCATGTTATGGATCAGTTGGGCTTAGATAAAAGCTGTTGAAACCCTTTACCCCGCTTGGATTTGGTTAATACTTGGTTTATTGGCTGCGCACCATTGGATAGTACGTCACCATACTTTAAAACCGGTTCCCACCATTTTTTTCAGCATGACTTTTGATGAAAAACGGACTTTTTTGTTTTTCATGTTATGGATCAGTTGGGCTTAGATAAAAGCTGTTGAAACCCTTTACCCCGCTTGGATTTGGTTAATACTTGGTTTATTGGCTGCGCACCATTGGATAGTACGTCACCATACTTTAAAACCGGTTCCCACCATTTTTTTCAGCATGACTTTTGATGAAAAACGGACTTTTTTGTTTTTCATGTTATGGATCAGTTGGGCTTAGATAAAAGCTGTTGAAACCCTTTACCCCGCTTGGATTTGGTTAATACTTGGTTTATTGGCTGCGCACCATTGGATAGTACGTCACCATACTTTAAAACCGGTTCCCACCATTTTTTTCAGCATGACTTTTGATGAAAAACGGACTTTTTTGTTTTTCATGTTATGGATCAGTTGGGCTTAGATAAAAGCTGTTGAAACCCTTTACCCCGCTTGGATTTGGTTAATACTTGGTTTATTGGCTGCGCACCATTGGATAGTACGTCACCATACTTTAAAACCGGTTCCCACCATTTTTTTCAGCATGACTTTTGATGAAAAACGGACTTTTTTGTTTTTCATGTTATGGATCAGTTGGGCTTAGATAAAAGCTGTTGAAACCCTTTACCCCGCTTGGATTTGGTTAATACTTGGTTTATTGGCTGCGCACCATTGGATAGTACGTCACCATACTTTAAAACCGGTTCCCACCATTTTTTTCAGCATGACTTTTGATGAAAAACGGACTTTTTTGTTTTTCATGTTATGGATCAGTTGGGCTTAGATAAAAGCTGTTGAAACCCTTTACCCCGCTTGGATTTGGTTAATACTTGGTTTATTGGCTGCGCACCATTGGATAGTACGTCACCATACTTTAAAACCGGTTCCCACCATTTTTTTCAGCATGACTTTTGATGAAAAACGGACTTTTTTGTTTTTCATGTTATGGATCAGTTGGGCTTAGATAAAAGCTGTTGAAACCCTTTACCCCGCT
>JARLTB010000563.1:0-74868 GCA_030141615.1 Unio pictorum
TTCTGAAATAGTCACAGCGCGGTTGAACCCGGTAAAAAAAAAGTCTTACTGTATTATGACTGCATATGGAAATTATTGTCTTGATTCGTATGTAATTGTTAGCAAAATATCACAAATATAACATCTAATTATCACTTCTTAATTTCAGGAAAGTTTTTGACAAGTACTAGCAAGAGAGGATCGTCCCTAACTGCCAATATTGATGTCAAGTCAAGCCTCCTGGAAATGATCCTCAAAGGCAAATTTGATAAAAAGCCAGAGGGAAGCCTTTCTACTGACATTGACCTATCATATGTCATCAAGCAATACACACGTAATAACATCAAATTTGTGTCCAAAATAATCAATATGAGTACGAAGACGCTGACAAAGGCACGAACTACAGCGTAAGTATGAACATTCAAAATTGCCTTTATTCACAACATCCATTGAATATATTTCTCCCTAAAAGCAATTTAATAATTTGTGACAAAACGTTTAAAGTCTCAGAGTAATATTTGCAATATTGTATCGTAAGTAATACTTTATAAGGAGTCCATTCATATGAAGTCCACATGATACAGGATAGTTTTCTTATAGCCCTAGCACTTCAATCTCACATACGCCAATGTACATTGAATTCACAATTTAATTTTTTGTCTTATTCATTCTTGCCTCCTATATTTGTTTCTTAGAAACCTGAATGTCAAGAAAAATCCAGAGTTGAACTTCAAGGCTTTAGTGGAAATGAACCACAACTACAAGCATAGTGAATTCGATGCCGATATAAATTACGGTCCAGACTTCAAAGATCAAAACCGAAGTATTGAGGTCTCTGCTCAACTGAACCACGATATCAAAGGATGGGCAAGCGCATCAGCAGATGGCAGCTTAAATTTCAAACACGTTGGGCAGGTGTGTTACTTAGGAAAACAATACCTTTGAGCTACCTCATAACTACATTGCTATGTTTAAGTATTCATATTACGAAATCGTTAGTATAAGTACATACCTTATGCTACATGAGTGTTTAAATATAATAACTTGCTCAGTGGCCAAATTGTAGTTCCTCACAAAGGTAAAAGGCAAACAAGGAATACAAGCGACCAAAATTTCAAAGAGTTCATAAGGTATTCCAGTACTGTCAAAAGTGAAGTACACATCGATTGTAGAATATTTTGTTGTCTGGGGGTGATCATATTACCAAACCACCCATGATATCTTCGCATCAATACTCTTTTCAGTTAGGGTCAGTTTTGTTTTATCTAGAACTTTTGAAAATCCTTCGATACGACACAAATAACGCAAAACCTACATAATTACCGTGTTGGTCATCAATGCGTAACTTCTAAAACATGATATATCAATCCTTAGGTCTCTTTATGCATTTAATTGAAGTTGGCGTGTAAAAACTTGATATTTACTCAATAAATAATTTATTACAGGGACTTAATTTCCTCCTCAAAGGCAGCCACAAACACGATAGACGTGATTTGGACTCGAGTGTGTATCTTCGAAAGGGAAAATCAACTTTCGAAAGTAGCCTGCGCCTCAGCGACAAGACAAAAGACTTGATGAGCGTAGCAGGTGAATTTGCATTGTCAATTCCTGGAACAGATATTAAACTTACAAACACCCTGACACAGCCAGAAAAATCAACCTATACCAACGACATGAATATCGATCTGGGTATGACATCCAAAAACAGTATCGTCACGACTGTGCGAAAACCTGACGATAAATCCATGCAAATATCATCAGACGTCCACATCAGTGGAATGCAACCAATGAAAGTTAGCGGGGAATACAATCTGAATCAAGGAAACCAACGAGTACAACTAGAAATGATAAAAGATCAATTGAAATATATTGTGACGGTTACAGGACAAGCAAGTCCACATTATAAGATAGTAATGAACACGCAGTACCCAACTCGACACGTTATTGCAACTCTAGACGGATTCCGCATGGGGGATTCATACAATGGCAGCTTTGATTTGAAATGGGACGTAGACAGAGACGACAGTCTTTCAATTACATTGATTGGGAAAGGCCGTTTCACATCAATCAAGGGGTTTGAAGGATCACTGACAACGAAATATCCATCCAGAGAGCTTATACTCAATGTGCGTCATCTTGCTGACACCAAATACATATCAAGCATAGACTTCCAGTGGGAGCCAAAGAAAGTGGTATCTCTCCAAGGAAGTTTAACACAGCGCACTGCAGCAAAGAAATCTCAGCTTGTCGCAAATATTGGATTCTCTAGCCCCTTCAAAGGATACCGTGATGTGTCATTGCAAGTGAGCCATAAAAGCGATCCATCCCAGATCACATCTGACATAGACTTTGCCTGGAACCCGTCAAACAAGATTTCAACAACCATGTCCCTGAAACTCCCATTGTCTGCTAAAAACATTGATGCAAATATATTTGCCAAGACACCATTTGTTGGTTTCCAACAGATCAAGGCCAGTTTGATACATTCCGTCAGCGATTCCTCGCAAACAAGTGCACAGTTCTCCTGGGATAAAGAATTTGTCCAAGCCGATATATCCCTCATCAGTAATGGAGACGCATCCAAACGAAACTTGAAGGGACAACTGGATGTCAAAACATCATCAAAATCCTTCAAGATAATATCTCTGTCAGCTACACACAAAGACGATGGTCGGGCATATAATGAGTCCTTGCGGTTGATTTGGAACAAAGATTCCTATGGTTTGGATAGTTCAATGATCCATGAGGAGAAAGGATGGTCCATCCAGAACAACGGCAAACTCAATCTTATTTTGCCATCTTTAAACATAGAGACCACGTGGACTCATTCTAACACACCGTCAACAACATCATCGTCTCTAACTAGTACCTGGGGTAAAAGGAAAATATACATCAATTTCAATGGAGAACAAGCAATGACCTTCCCAAGAGGAACAGCCTCCGCGTCGCTAGAGATACAGACTCCTTTTGATCCTATCACGGATTTGTCACTGACGATGACACATGAGCATAACTCAGGAAGTATCATCTCTAATTTTGTTGTAATGAATCAAAGGTCACGTGTCCTCTATATTGATGTAAACCACCAGTGTGGAAACGGACAAATTAAGTCTACCTTCGAGTTTTCCAATCCAAGGTTAGGTGTCTCACAACTGAATATTGACACACAATACCAAATGTATCCTGTCAACCTTCATGGGGCTCTGGTAATAGCTTCTAAAAACATGCTTTCCCTCGATGTGTCCATCTCTGACAATGGAGATGCTTCACTTGAACTGAAAACACCTATCAGCGGGTACGAAAAGGTATCTCTGCAGACCAGCGTTAAAACGGAAAACCAGGAAAACGTGTTCGGAGTACTTATATCGGTTGGCTCGAGCAGTACCTTCACAGCAGTAACAAGGTACCGATTTGACTCTATAAAACGATTTAACGTGGTCATCAAGACCCCCTATGCATCTCTACAAAATCTTCAGATTGATGTGAGAGGACAAGGATACATTTCATCATTTTCTGCTGATGCTAGCGTTGAGATAGTCCCTGTTCTCAACAGGATGTCACTTTCAGGCAGATTCAATACTGTGAATGGACTGTCATGCAAACTTAGAATCGACACACCTTTCCGTCAACTTCCATACCTTCAGGTAACAGCTAATAGCGAACAACCAGGGGACATGAGAACATCCGTATTGGAGGTAGAATATATGCCAAGGAAAGTTTTGAAACTGGAGTCTGTCTACAACCTGAGTGATCTGAGGAAATTTCAAGGAACGTTCACATTGACGACGCCATTTGTAGGATTTGACTACTCCAACTTCGAGTTCATACAAGACGGCGACCGAAATGGAAAATACAACCTGGCTATAAATGTTGATACACTCTCAGACGTTAAAGCGGATATCACACTTCAAACACCAATAGATGGATATGAACAATCATCAGTTTCTCTACTGCATACAGGCTCCTTAGGAGATTTTGTGAGTCGTGCAGAGGTGTTCTATGGACGAGGCAAGAAATATAGTGCTGAGGCAAAGATTAACATAAATCCTTCCACAAACGTTGAACTGACTTTATTAACTCCGCTACAGGACTACAGGGTGTCTCAATTATTATTCACAAACAGTGGCAACATGTCTGACCTCAAATTGCATGCTGAAATTCTCATCAGTGAAGATAAATCCGCATTAGATTTTACATTTTCCTCCAGACAAAATACCATGAGTAGCCTTGTCATTACAAGTACTTATTTTAGCCCTGTCAAGGCTTCTTTCTCACACCAAGGACTCATGACTAACTTTAATACCAGGATGCAAGCTGAGTATGGACGACAAAGCATCTTTGTTCAAGCTAAACTGAACGCTGTTTCTGGTGTGACTGGAACATTGATGCTTAGAACACCATTCAAGCGCTTTGAAAATCATCAACTGACGTTTAGCTATGATGGAACTCCAACCAATTTCCAATCATCAGCAAAATACGTATTAAATGCAGAGACAGTTTCCATAGACATCTCATTTGCGAATGAGCCAACATCAACTGGTACTGTCACAATCAAAAGTCCATGGTTTAAGCCAATCCTTACGTCCTTTAGTCTGGAAAGAACAGAGAAGAATATCCACGTCACAGGGCTAATAAGCTACGACAAAAAGAAGATGCAAGCAGATGCTAGGCTTGACGTTGAAGACAATGTCCATGCAAGTGCTTCCCTTACAACTCCATTTGACGGGCTGGAAGAACTTACCGCAACATTTGATCATTCGGGATCTCTGCAAAATTTTAGATGCCGAGGCGAACTTGGACGATCTGATCAGAAAATAGAAATCAGCGCTAACTTTGACTCAACCAGAGATTTAAGTGGTTCTTTCTCATTTTTGAGTCCCATTTCTGGCTATGAAAACATCGGAGTTTCCTTCAAACATGTTGGTGGACTGGACAACTTTAATTGCGAAGCTAATATTATTGTAAATAGAGACAGTATTGAAGGAAAATCATCCTTTACTTTAAGACCTGCTTATTTGGATACCTCAGCTTCCATAATTTCGACTTTGTCATCGATACCGAGACTACAGTTCCGCTTGAAACAGAGTGGATATCCCAGAGACATGATCGGCCATGTGGAAGCAATGATAAATAATGACAAACATGAAGCTGATATCACATTAAATATGAATAAAGGAATAACGGGAATTATCACTGTCAGATGCCCATTTATTAATGACATTGACATTGCTGTGAACCATGCAGGTGACCTGACGAATTTTAGAAGTCATTTAGACGTTGCTCTTGCTGGTGTTAAGAAGGTTGACATGAATGTAGCATTGGCCACAGGGCAAGACATAACTGGTGATCTATCTATTGATTTGCCAATCCCAGACTTCAGAACGTCTCGTGTGTCCTTCAAACATGTAATGAGTTCAACAGAAATGAGGAGCCATTTTGAAATCTTTGTAATGAATAAGGAAACTGTAGGAGACATGGCTGTAACAATCTATCCGAATATAGAAGGAAGTGTTTCGCTAAAGAATCCATTCACCGAGGACATAGCATCATCATTTAAGTTCATTGGAAGCAGCAAGAAATTCGATTTCAGTGCTGAATTATTGTATGGAGAAGTCCAACAGTTACACATTGGTTCTTCGATATCTATAACTCAAAAACTTACTGGCAAGCTTTCGGTGCAGTCGGTTTTCTTTAACCCAGTAGAAGTTTCTTTAGAGCATGAAGGTCAACAATCTACCTTCCAATCTGGTCTACAGATGTCCTACGGAAATAATCGACTGACCGGTAAAGTCTCCTGCACATTCAATCCAAACATTGAGGTCGACATTACCATCACAACACCTTTTAAAGGATATGAAAAAATCAACGCTGCTACCTACTACCGTGGAACAATTTCCAACTCTAATAGCCACGCAGAAATTAGCGTCGGAAATAATAAACATGAAATGGACATCACCTTCACGACAAATCCGCGTCTTCGTGGATGGATGAGCGTAAAATCCCCATACTTTAGTGACATTGAAGCCAACATTGACCACGCAGGTGAAATAACCAACTTCATGACCAATGCTGGATTGACCTACGGTACCAATACTCCTGTTTTGCTACGGAGCAGTTTTGATACCAGTACAAAGATTGACTTCAAATTCACTCTAAGATTTCCTTTCGTGCAAGACATAAATGTAGCCATCGAGAAAAACGGAGACCTATCTGATTTATCTTCTCACGGAGAAATATCTGTTGGTGACAGAAAAATAGAAGCTGATGTTTCATTCAACACAAAGGATAAGTTGGCTGGAAATCTATCTCTTCGATCAACAATGTTCAGACCCTTCCAAGCATCCTTTGAACATGCAGGAGGACTTTCATCTTTCAAATGTCACGCGGACGCAGGCTTTGGCTTCGAAAAGACAGAAGTGGATGTAACATTTGATATCGACGAAAATATCGAAGGCAGTTTAACCATTGGCTCTACTAGTTTCGAAACAATTCGTGTCACCTTCACGCACTCTGGACCTCTCAATGCATTCAGAAGCCACGCTGAATCATCGTTTGGCGATAAAAAAGTTGAAAGCGATATTCAATTCAGCTGGAACACAATTGTAGAAGGACGCTTTTCTCTCCAGTCACCATGGATCAGTCCAATGAAGGCTTCATTCGAACACAATGGAGCCGTATCAAACTTCAAAAGTCATGCTGAGGTTACATTGGGGTCAAAGACAACATCTGGGGACGTAAGTCTGAATATGATTGGAAAAATAAGTGGAAGTGTATCGTTTCAGTCACCAGAGTTCGACGATGTCATCGCTACCTTGGAATACAACGGTGATATTTCTAATATGAGATCAGAGGCAACGCTGTCCATTGGAAAAAGAAGGTTTAGTACAATGACTGTGTTCGCCACTCGGCCAGATTTCAACCTCGAAGTAGTTGTAGTTACTCCAGTGCAAGGTTATGAGAGAACAGGCATCGCTATTCGCCACGACGGGTATCTGGCCAATTTTAAATGTCACGCTGAATGTTTCATTGCAAACAAGAGAAGCGAAGGTGATTTAATTTTCAAAGTACAACCAAAATTGGAAGGGAGCCTTGTAGTGAAGACTCCGTTTTTCAAGGACACAAGCATCAAATTTGATGCTGCAACCAGTTCAGCTAGCCTTGAAGCTCATTCTACTATGCTCTATGGGGGAGAGAGGATGTTTCATCTTGATGCTAACTACCAAGCAGACAACGTAATCATCGCAAACATCGAGATGACAACGCCTTTGCAAGGATTTCGGCAACTAGGGGGCAACTTTAATTTTGACGGAAATCTGAGACGGTTCCAAACATCGTTTGAATTGAGAAAGGAAAAAGAAAAACTGATTTCCACGAGAGCCATGTTCGAAAGTGATAATAAAGTAAGCGGACAACTGAGCTTCCTTACGCCTGTCACCTCACTCCTCACTGGAAATTTTAACCACAATGGACAATTGTCAGACTTCAAATCAGACTTCGATTTCAACTATGGACAGAAGAGGATGTATGCCAACGTAATGTTCAGAGCCTCGCCAACAGAAGGATCCATAGAAATCAAAACTCCATTCATGAGCGATACATCGGGATCTTTTAGATTCGATGGTCAGCCATCCAATTTTAAGATCCATGTTAACGGAAAGGCTTTGGGAGAAACAGGTGCCAGTGACATATCGTTCACCACTGATAACGGTATTACTGGGAACGTCAAAGTGCAAAGCTCAATTCCTTGTCTTGACAATATAGAAGGATCATTCAGCCATGTGATGGGTTATAAAAACATTGAATCCAATGCTAAAATATACTACTCTCCCGGAAAAGCCTACGAAATAAATGGAAGGGTTAGTTGGAGAAAGATTCTTGAGGGAACCATCATAATCAAAAGCCCAATCGTCGACTGGGAACAGACCAGCATATCATTCCGACACCAGGGCAGCATTCCCAATATTCAGACACATGCGGAAATGATTCAATCGCTACAGAAATTCGAAATCGATGCCACTCTTGCCTTCGACGGGTCATCTGTAGGAGCAATTTCCATCAAAACGCCCATTACTGACTTTGAAAACATGGGATTCAGTTTCAGAAGGGTCGGGGATCTTTCCAACCTAGTAGCAGAAGCAAAAGTCACCTATGCTTCGCAAAAGACAATTTCAGGGTCATACAATCACAATATTATCGGAAACAAGCTGCAGACAAGAGCAGTCTTTACAAACCCATACACCGAGGACCTCACGCTGAGCTATAATCAAGATGGCGATTTTAACAACCTTGTCTCTACTCTTGAAGCCTACATGGGCAGCCAGAATGGACTTTCAACAGAGCTGCTATTCAAAAACAGTCTCCAGACCATTGACTTTAAATCTACGGCCACAATTATCCTCGAAGGGACCAGCAGATCCTCTCGACTGGCTTTGCATCACGAAGGACCTTTCAGTAACTTTAAAACCACTGCCTCGGCAAATTTTATGGGCAAAGAATCAAAGGTCGAGGCCTCCCTAAAAAGCGATTCCACAATTCAAGGTTCAATGTCGTTTCAAACCCCTCTTGAAAACTTTAGGGACATTGGACTGTCTTTCGAACATTCGTGGAATCTCGGAAAAATCTCAACTCGTGGTTCCATCAAGTATGACATGAGTAAAACGATCGGATGGGACTTCAGCCATTACGGATATAATTGGCATCAGCTTCGGACCTCTCTTGAGGTAAGAACACCTTTTACTGGTTACGAGTACAACAAAGTCTCATACGAGCACAATGGAAATAAGAACGGCTTCAGATGCAATGCTCAGATTGACTGCGCACGCCAAAGCATAACTACACTGCTTCAGGCCTCCACTATCCCAATGAATTTTGGTCTTGATGTTAAAACCTCGTTTCCAGGGTACGAGGAAATGAGCATGAAAGGTAAACTAGAATCTAGAACTGGAATGTATTCTGGTGAAGCCAAAATATCTTTGAGCAGAGATAGTGTCATAGCACTAGCTGGTAGTGTTGATCTCACTGTGATACCTATGACTGGCAAACTACAGTTAACTACACCTTTGCAAGGATTTGAATCCATGGAAGTCAGAGTCAGCCACAGTGGGGAGTGGCGTAATTTTGAGACAGCGATCTTTCTGAATACTCCTTTCACCTCGTCAATAAGCACCAGTCTCAACTTCAAACACATAAATACCCGAAATGGATTTTCAAGCCAAGCGAATTTGAACTGGGGATCTCCGGTATCACAAATGATGGGTTACGAACTGTCGCTGGACCAGGAGACATCCCGCTTGAAGGTTAGACTTCCTTCTAGAACGTTAGCACTGACGGGAACCAAAAAGACCAATAGTTACACCAGTCACACTGAAGGTTCCTTCCTCTGGGATGCTGATTCTGACCCAAACAAGAAAATTGCTTTTACAGCTGACATTACACCACAGGATGACTTCCTAAAAGCCGACGTGACCCTGATGATGCCGACCATTGGGAAGGTGAGCGTTTTCTAAATGAATCCGCTTTTTTAATGAGTGAAGAAGTTTCATTTCAAATTCAAATATGTTCATTTCCTAAAATTTCATAACGTTTTTAATTTTCCTTTTGACCGTGTAATGGCAAATGTGTAATTTATTGGCAGTGTGACGAAATCTAATTTGCTTTTTCTTGACAAATTTATTTGAAATATACATTAAATGAAAGATCCATAGACACGTAATATTCGGTATTAAAATAAAGATTTGGTTTCTTTTCATTTACAGGACTTCAAACTTGGATCCGAGGTGGTCTTGAACAGAGGAGCCGTCATTTTCGACGGTAAAACACAACTGTCCTTTTCCACGGATTCTAGAAAGACCCTCTCAGTTTTCACTCGTTTGGTTGATTTGTCATCCGGATCCTTCAGCAAGAACTACAGTTTTTCTTTGGGAATCAGTCATCCCTACACCAGTGTCGATATCAGCCTGAAGAGTCATGTTGGAAGCTCTAGTGACAGGATATCAGCTGGTTTCGACCTTTCCTACCTCACAGCTCGCGGTGAAACTAAATCCATTGGTATTAACGGAGAACTCGACAGCGTCCGCAAACAAATGACATTCAAGGTATGGATGATATTTCCGCTTCAAAATAAAGCTGAAAAATTAGTTGCTTTGTGTACTGATTTTATATTATATCAGTAATCTACCGTTAATCGTATGTAGCTAACATAAATTATTCCTATCATTAAAAAGGCAATATTTTCCATTTTAACACATAATGTGTCTAACTAGGATGAAGCAAAGACATCTTCCCAATAACTCGCCAGTTCTTTTAGCAAGTTTTTAATGATAATTATAAGACAGTCATAATGAGGTTATCATCATTGACTGAATGAGCTATTTATAACATTTCAGGCTGACACACCACTGCAAAACATCCAGATCTCAGGAAACGTTCGCACAGAGGCTCCTTACACAGTTATTCTGAGAAATGCTTTTGATATGACCACAGAGTTGTCTCTAGATCCAGTAGGACGGGCCATCAATTTTCATATGAACTATGATATAGGTAAGAATAAGAAATGAGATTCTAGTTAGACTCTTGAGAAACTTAAATTCACGATTCAATTTCTGACCATTCATATAAGCTCTATTACCAACATTTTGATGATCCAAGAAATATCTTCATTACTGCTGAGCAATAGTAAAGAAAGATTAATGTATAACAGACTTGGACAATTCAACAATAGTAAACAGATTAGACTCTTTTTACGCTGCTTAAGTAAAATTGGTATATGTCATATCTTCACGTTTCGCTATATTTCTTTCAAAGACAATCCTCGTGATGCTCTCCAGATCAGTGCCAGGTATATAAACAGTTCGTCTGTGGCAGCTGAAATTTATCACGTGACCAGCGGCGGCGGACGCATCACAGACGGTATGGTGTCGCTTCGATTAAATACCTCTACCCTACTCCACAGCCGCGTACACTGGAGATCGAGCATCGTCCGAGACCTTCGGGTATATTAACAACACACCGTACACATAACAATTAAACCCTTTATAAAATCAATGTTTCAAATTGTTGTGTTAAAATTCTTTAGCTTTACCAAAATAAAATAACTTTTCGTCACAGATTTTCATACAAAATCACACCTAGTACTTGTATTCAATGCTTTGAGCAACTGCCAATATGTTTACCCTAAATAACTGCTCTTTATATGATAAACTTGTAACTTCGTGTCATTTACAAGAATCAATATGATTTAGTATTCTACTTCTTCAAGGATCATCTCATATAAAGCGTTTTTATAATTGTTTATCGTTAGTCAGGAAATGTTCTGAACATGTCATACTCTCGTTTTTCGTAAATATTGATTTCACAATTTCGTGTTATAATTAATGACTGTTATAATTTATGAATAAAAATCACACGCGATCCCCCTTTACTAGAGTTTCATCAATGTGAAGTCAGAGAAGTACATGGTGAACTTCCAAAACACTCTAAAGGAGCTGAGGAAAAATGTTGATGATGAGATTTACCTAAAATCCAGAAGGATCAGTCAAATATTTGATGAGGATTTTGCGGCTTTCAGAGGGGATCTCGATGATCTCAGAGCCATGTACGACAACAATGACTATCACCTTAAGGATATTGTCGACAGCATTATGTACGTAGTTCAAAACAAAACCCACTTTTTTAAGACAAATATATGCAACCATCTCAATCTGTAACAATTTATTATCCTTATCAATTAATATTAATTTAAAATCCTTATCAATTAACACTAATTTAATTTGCTTCGATTCCTAGTCAGAGAATGGTTTAAGAAACCATACTTCATACCATGTAGTTATGACTGGTAACTATTAACGTATTCATATAATTCTTACAGCTATATTCTAACAGAGGAACCATCCCACTACAATACACTTCGTTTCTTATAAATAATACTAGTCTAGAATAATTTATATCTAGAAAACATTATCTGACTATCTAGGTGAACTATGGTAATGGGATGTATCATAACATTTGGTAAATCCTGAATAAATGCTGCATATCAAAACATCAAATAATAACTTAGGACTATTGATCTTTTAACAGCATGATTCACAAATATGATATCTTGTATATTTGTTCGAGAAATTAATTCCTCTTCCACGCCTGTAATTTCTCTTCTATTGCAACAGAATCAAATATCAGGAGCTAAACCAACTATCCGTGGATTATTTAGTTTCCAGTAAGGAGTGGACGGCGTATCATACTGAACGAATGATGCATGCATTGGAAGAAAAACTGAACGTACGTTGTTTCTGTGTCTGAAACAAAATCATACAACAAATGTTAAACTGTCTCTTTTTACCACGTTACTGCTCTTATCTTCAAATATTCGTAATTTTTTTCTTCATATTTAATTTCTTTTGCTTTCTTCTAGTTGTATTTGTCTTTTATTACTGAAATTAGAAATTGTTGCAGACCGTTTCACTAATATTTATTTATGTTAAGTCCAATCGCACCCATGTCCTAAGAACCCAAAAAGAGTATAGATTTTGTTATCTTTGTTATAAAAATATTTTTTTTTTAAAAAAAACAGTCACTTTTTAATAATGCCAGATCATGTCGGAAAATATTGTGATGGATATAATCATTTTTTTAGGTGATCATGGACGAGATGCCTTCACTCTACTTTCACCTTCTTGATAAAGTGTCTCCACAATATATAAACAGGATGAAGCTGACAGGTAAGATTTTCATGTATATGACTGATACATAATTCTTTTAAAAATACCAAGCATGAACTATGAGTATCAATAGCTTCATTCCCTCGTCCTCAAAAATCAGTTTGTGCTATTGTATTGGCAGCTTATACCAAATGCTATAAAATATACGGTTTACAGTTAAAATAAAATGTGCATGTGTAGTTCATTGTTAATTAACTATTATATCAAATAGTATGTATGTTTATTTGATAGTAGAAAACATAATATTGAAATACCTTTTTCAGGCCTTGCCAAAGATCCACAAATCTTCTCATACCTTCAGAAGTTGCAGAGTTACCCCATGAAGCAATCATTCATTGACATGGCTCACCAGTACAGCTCTGTCATCTACAACACCCACGAGCTTGTAAATAATCACCTCACCAATCTGCTGGGAAGAGATAATGTCGACCTTTTGCAAAGCACTCTTCAGCATGTGAGTAATGCAATAAAAACTTGTGTTGACCCCTTACAGAGCATTCTTCAATATATGATTAAGTTAATAGTGTTCTTTTAGAGATGGCTCTTCAACGTGTGTGTAGGACAATAACACATTCTGTTGACCTTGTTCAGGAGAATAGGATACTTCCAAATATGTGAATATATTCTTCATGGTAGTAGGGCAATGACAATTAGGTTAACCAGCCAAAGACCGTTCTTGACCTTCTTAAGCATGCAAGCCCTATTCGCATGCCATGGATACTATCCATAAAACAAGGCAACGAAAGCAAACAAACACACAAAACGTACAATTATCTATTTAACTTTCAAATGACTTTACTAGTTTTATCTTTACTCGTATCTGATACTTTGAGAGTTCAATTTGAACTTACTTTCATTTGTTTTTTTCGCATGGGTCCTATTTACAATATTGCGTTTAATACAAAAGAAATCTTATCCGATCATTATGATTTATTATCATGCAAATTACACAATATCCCTTGGCTAATTTAAGTAGGATACAATATTTCTTTTCTTCGTTGTATATGTTCCTACCAAAACCACAGTCAATTTAATTTCTAAAGAATACTAATTCCCAAATTTCCCAATTCAGGGCAAGAATGCTTACAAGTACTGGGAGATCGAAGAGAACGTGAAGCTTGTCCTAAAGAAAATATATCTCACCATCCGTAGAGCTGTGGAAGAGGAGCTGACCTTCATGCAGCACTTCGTCAACATGAGCAACAGTGGCATCACCGTATACGACCCAGTCAATGGTGAAATTCAAGCTGATATTTACCTTCCCATTCCTCTGCAATCATTTGACGTCCTTCCTGTTTTCAATATTAGAAAGTATTTTAACAGGATCAATGGTTACCTACCAGGTTATTTTGATACATCCTCCTACATTCCAGGCAGCGACTATAAAAACTGGCTCCCACCATTTAAAGGTAATTCACGACAAGTATTCACTCACTTACCTACATATACGTTTCAATTACATTTACCTAGTGATAAGAAACAGTAAACTTTCGTACGACCAACAAAAGAAATTACATTAGAATGTTCTTTACGGGCAAACATATATGTTGCTCTTTGAGATCTTTAAACAGCAGACTATGATCATCAATGGCAGAGCAATGCTAGTTCAGCTTTAACATAATTATGATTTTCTTCGCCATTTTGAGGGCAACAAAAATATTAATAATCTTAAACAATAGTTGATATCACATGTATCAATTGCTAAAGAGTCATGTGTCGGTGAAAATAATTTGTTTCCTCAATGATATTTTCTCTAATTCTCTAACTGAACATATAATGACATATTTGTCAGACCATGTATGCCTAGATGATGTAATTCACTATCAGTAGGCTATAATATCGTCCTAATTTTAATTCTTCCTTTTCTTATGTTTTTCCAGGTCAAGCTACACTTGAAGGATCTGTAATCACTACATTTGATGGCAAGACATATACCTTGAGTAGTTCCTGTACCTTCATCCTTGCCAGAGACTTCAAGACATATACCTTGAGTAGTTCCTGTACCTTCATCCTTGCCAGAGACTTCAAGAATGGAAACTTCTCCATCATTCTCAAAAACGATAATGAGAAGGAAATCATCGTCATCTTCCAAGGCAAAACAATCGAGATGTTGAAAGGAGGAAAGGTGAGAAATAGAAATCTCCCTGAAAGTAAAACTATATTTAGTAAAATGTGTTACCTTGATTTCAGTAGGACAGGTTTTCATTAAGCAATGAATGATAACATATGGACTAGATTTTCGTGATATAGCAGTAAAATATAGAGATCGTGCTTGATATGTTAATTACATCATGTCATATAAAGGTCACATATTAGTGAAGGGTATGCCAACGATATTTTCCCATCCATTTAGATTTTAAAAAATAGTTAATTGAATTAAAATATTCTACAATTATTGAGTCTTAATAATGCACTGATTATTCGAAAAAATTACTTTTCCAGATCCTTGTTGATGCAAAACCAAAGGATCTGCCCTACAGTTACAACAACGTCCTTATCAGCAGTGATGGAAGCACGGTCACGCTAGACGCCAAGAACAATTTCCTTGTCGACTACAACACCTTACTGGATAGATACACGTTCACTATGAGTGGTTGGTACTACGGTAAAATAGCTGGTCTTCTTGGGTCCTATGACAATGAACCCAGCAACGACTTCGTTACCTCATTCGGCAAGGTCATTGATGACGAAAGACGGTTTAGCAGCACGTGGGAGGTCGGATCCGGATCATGCCGTTGATCGTTGCAGCAAGCCATTGAATATCAGGACTAACTTTCGTACATGAAATTTCTTTTGCGCGAAAACAAATCTTGAACTGAAAAATATTCTTGATATTACGATTTGTGATTGAAAAGAACATTCTTTTTTCGCGTGAGATAGACGCCATTATTTATTTTGCCAATTTTCCGATCCGAACATTTTGTCATCTCTTGTGCATTAATATTAATAATCAATAAAATAAAAATGATAAATAGATCAAACTACTTTCGGTTTATACTTTGTTGAATAGTATTGATACTGGTACCGACAGATTTTCGTAGACATAGCTATCTAAATGGCAACAGGACGTTTTGAAGAAACCTTTAACACTACATTTATTTTACTAGATGCATATTAAACACGAAAACTTGCCACTAAAGGTAATAATAAATATGTTCGACACAGGCAATTTCCAACGTCCATTAACCAACAAAACTAATTGCTGCGTCTAAGCATTATCTGCAAAGTAATTTTTCCTCCTGGAAATATAAAACTCACATACACATATACATACATACATACATACATACATACATACATACATACATACATACATACATACATACATACATACATACATACATACATACATACATACATACATACATACATACATACATACTATTTGCAAATGCGTTTACCACATACTAAGATAAGACACTTCCCGAATTTAATTTTAGATTATTTGATTATCTATTCGTCCGAAGTTGAAACTCTTTCTTTCAATCATTATTTGGGATATCCGGAATAGGTTTCTTAATGGCAAACCAATTTTGATGGAATTATAAACTGCAGAAAAATAAACACTTTCAGAGCAAAACTGGTTTTGATCAAGACAGACTTTATTGATTTGACTATGGTAAACGTTTACCAAACTATTTAGCCGTCAACAAATAAAAGGTGATTTGGATTTTTGATGACCTTACAATTTATTTTGGGAACTATATTGTAAAGATGACCTGTTATCCCAAACACATAAAAGAACACTAGACACATTTATTTGTCCATGTGTACCTAGTTCTTTGGTACGTTAAATGTTTGGTTTTAGTATTGGTGCTTTTCACACCAAGAGTTTATTGATTATAATAACGCATTGTAGCTTCATATATAAATAAAAAAAATTATTCAAATATTTCAGATGCCTTAAAATATTTTATAATTTTTCATTCTAAAATGCTTTTCCATTTTCCTTAAAAACAGATGAAAATTAGGGTTTTAATTCATTTTAAAAATAGAAATATTTAAATAATTTAGAAAATTGATTATGCTACGTCAAATTCCTGCATGCACAAATACTCATTTTACTTATGTTTTCCACACGTCCTATCACAAAGCATTGTCTCTACGTTCGAACGCTCAGTTTAATCGATTCTTGTCCTCATCTTTGATACCATATATACGACGTCGCATTGGCAGTGATTCCGATTTGTTTGATGAAATAAAACTGATTGTATAAGTTATTAATTCTGTTACGTTGTGATGGAACAAATCTGCAACATATACATTTGACTCAACACATCACAGTTCGTTTTTCGTTTAAGGTGCTTCGAAAGTGTCAAAATCCAGTCTTGTCAAAAACTACTATGCTACATCCTTCTTTTTCTAAGAGAGAGTTAAGTGTTCTGGAAAGCTGTCTCTTCTGACATTCAGTCTTGTTTACTTAATTCCTCTTCTCCGAGATAGAATTTGCAAAGTACAAGAATTACAACAGCAGGCGATAGACAGAAGATATGTTAATAGCCAAGCTACTGCCGTTGGATGATAATATATTAATTCATTCCCAGTCAAAACAATATATTGAGTCTGTGGAATTTTGTTTCATTCTGTCTAGATATAGTTTAAGATAAATCATGTATTTAAATAATGCATTAAAATTACCAAATGCTCATTAACGTTTTGGACTGAAGCACTACTCTCGAATTATTGAGGACTCATTCAGAGATATTCTGCATTTTATGACTGTACTACCTCAAGACTATTAGTACATCAACATATTCAAGGCGATTTATATCAATTCGGTGCAGTTTATACCTTTTTGAAATCTAATAGCACATTTAGAATAAAGATTTATTTCACAAAACTGTAAATTCCATTTAATTTTGCCCTTGGTATTGTAGGGAAAAATTGTTGTTTTAAAGTTTACTCATCTTTGTTTGTTTTGCTTCGTTGTCTTGATTGGTTTGAGAACATAGTCTTAACAGTATCAATGCTTTTTCCTTTTGTAGAACAATCAATAAACGATAACACTATTCTCAATCACACGTTACCTTCATTTTAACTCGTGTGCTGTTTTTTTATCCTTCTACTACGAGAATAATGCAGAAAAAGAAGAGAAAATATCCTGATTATAATCAAAGTTAACTCGAACGTGTATTCACATTAATCTGGACAAACAATGACCGCAACACATTTACAATCTAAATAGAGAAATTGTTGAAGTTTAGTTTCTTGTAATAAGACCATTTCACTCTGATTAACCCAGCTGCATTCAGGACTTCTTTAGTCCAATGTCTTGTATAAAGATGCTTGTAGATGACTTTGTTATATGTTTCCTAATTGCGACATAAGATGTCATCAAAACACTTAACTACAATTTGATGAAGAAGCTTACACGAACGTTGCGCCCTATAAAGTACAGTGTGCTGACATTAAAAAACTTTCACATCAAAATAGAACATACTGACACTGACGAATATTACTTACACCACAGTAAACATAGAATGCTGACCAAACGATGGAGATACTATTTTATTGACAAAACATATTGCATAACATTCAAAGAAAAATCATCCGCTCTCCTGCAAAGTTTAGGATGAGTCTGAATCTTATGAAAGAATATATTTGCTAAACACATTAACATACGCTAGTAAATGCCCATAATAAATTAACATTGTTTTCATTTTTCTTCATTTCTGAAAGAACATTTCTTACAAATATCTTTTACATCATCGACTCGGCAGCTATATAATATTCGAAAGCGGGTTTTAGTACATGTTACTATTTTGAAACATAAATGAATCTTGGAATTTTCTTGCCATGAAAATGAATATATGGTTTAGAATCATTAACTTTCATCACAAGTTAAGCCGAGAATTTCCGTGTATTGTTACCTGACCAAAGATACAAGTAAAGTAAAGCAAATACAATGGTGCTAACCACTGGAACAAATACCACGGTCAATCGGAATACCGTTATACGAAACAATTTTGTTGATTGGTTAGACTTTTTCTTTGGCATATACTAATGAATTTCTGAGCCCTGGTAATACTAATGAAACCTTTCTTGTTTTCTGACATTTCCGTCAGGATCTTGTACTATAATGCCTGAACAGTTTCAAATCAATGGTAAAAAAATACTGAATATTTTCGCATGATATTATGATTAAACAATTGATGAGCTCGCCTTTGTGGCATGTTGACGGTGAAACCGAAAGGATAAATTTCGTAACGTTATGTTATTAGAATTGTGCATGTACACTGAATCACGGGACATGACATCAACACGGTTCAAGAGGGTCCAGCACCAACAATGTACATCGCGTTAAGTACATCACTGCTCGGATAAGATAAACCAAAACCAGGACATACAAGTGGACCAGGCCACTACAATTTAATTTTTCCTATGTTGACTTTAGATGAAAGTTATTTTCTTGAAAAATGGAATACCCTAATTATGATAGATATTTAATTATAAACATATCCAAATAAACTGTGAATACAACCATTGTACTTAATAAACTCAAAGAAAATGAACTATACATATATATATATATATATATATATATATATATATATATATATATATATATATATGGATCAGTGTTACTTCCCGGGTTTTTCCAGATTTCCTCTGCCAGATATACTGGCCGCCCTATATAGTGATAAAATGACATTAAGATCAAACCAGCACTAACAAATATTAGCAACATTGCTGCTATTCCGTTCCATTGCAAACACCCACACCCCACTCCATGGGAAAAATCATTACATTGTTATGTGTGTGTTTATCGGAAACGTAATCTTTCAATGATAAGAATGAGAACAGGTATTTATGAATGATAAGAACGAGAACAGGTATTAAGCCGAAAATGGATTTTTAACACTTTGTAACGTTCAAGACAAATGGTAGAAAACTACTCAAGGATATTGATCTCAATTGATTTAAATTTACAGATTGTAATGCCAACTTCCCCCAATGTATTTTCATCTGTACTACATTCAACAATTTCGTTTCGACATGGAAATTTGTCAATACGGTGTTTTTGATGCAAAACTATGATAATGCCATGTACAGGGAACAATGTCAAACATCGACGTCCGTCAACGTCCAATATCCTAGAGGCATGTTTATTTTATGTGTTACAGTGTATATATAATTGTAAGATCAAGGAATTCATCTTCTCTATTTATATAGTTGATGGTTTATATTTAGCAAGACTGCTAGTTTTAATTAGTTATATTCTAAACATGTTTATCAGGATGACGAGACTACCCATAAATTACTAAGCTTTTGTACCGGACACTGAAACTTCTTAAATGCATAGTTTTTTAATACTTTTATTGATGAAAGCACCCAATATAGTCCAAAGTTTTATTTTTTCTATATTAGCAACATAATGAAAGAAGTTGTTCTGAAGTATTGTTTATGTTTGATTAGTTAAAAATATGGTTCTTACTTTTATCATAAAGCAAGGTTACTGCAGAAAATTGTTTTACCTCTCGCCTTTTTAATGGGCTTCATACACCCCACCCACCCCAGGAAGAAAGACAGAAAAGAAAAAAAACCGGTAATTTTAATTATAATGATCCAATTGGCTATATATAAAAAAGAAACCTACATGAAAGTTTTTGGCATGTAAATCTTATCACCTAATTAACCACTCGTTACTATGAATTGGCTAGGATGAAAAGATAACTTAAGAATCACCAGAATCTAGAAAACCATGACTATTTCCAGTTGGCTGTGTAGGTAGGCTAACGGACCAATCGCCAAAAGCACAAAAAGCCGATAAAATAGCATTGCAACTTCTGTAAAAGCTTTTCATTGAATAATTTACCTTGCTCTCACTGTATGAGAGATTTTCGGCGGATTATTCAAACCTAAATACGCAGACTAATCGGATAAACATATATGCTGCTTACAACTTGTCACTTTCATATCGTTGTTGTCTAGGACAACGTATTGGAACTACTATTTCAAAAGAGTTCTTGCAGAAATATTGACATATAATGCAATCATGACAAGTGGGTTATTTACGTTTAGGAAATACTTTATAATAGAAAGTTACCCTTGTAAGTCTGTATGTTTTACAGTCCTATCCACCCACAAACTGTCTCACTTTTCTCTGGATTATTCCATAGACAGAAACATCCGACTCTAAGTTGTATTTTTGGTTCGTTATATGTATGTATGTATGTATGTGTATGTGTGTGTGTGTGTGTGTGTGTGTGTGTGTGTGTGTTTGTGTGTGAGTGTGTGTGTGTGTGTGTGTAAATTACTCTGAATCGGGATTCTGATTTTAAAATGGAATAAATTAATTATTTATATGTTGATATAAAATACAGGTCACTCTTTGGAAGGAGTGTAATTAGATATTTGGATAGCAGGCAGTCAGACAGGCAGATCGATAAAAAGATAAGTAAGTAGACAGATAGTACCCAAGTTTTTGTTGGTTTTTTTTTGTGGTTTAACGTCATTTTAAGCAAAAGATAGGCTATACATAGCGGCCAGTATTACTGGTGGAGGAAGAACCCGGAAAACCCCGGAAAGAGCCACAAACCAACGAGAGGCTACTGGCAAGCTTTCTCACATACCCACATTGGCCGAATCCGAGACTCGAACCCACGCAGACAGAGATGAGATGGCAGCGATCCATAACGGATAGCGCTTTACAACACTCGGCCACTTGTAGAATCTTGACTTTCCACTTAGGTAATTAAATATGATATCGCTACCGATGTACGATTCAGTTTGAAGAAAAATAACAGTAAAGTATAATCCATTTTATAGAAACCGTTTGGATTCAAAAATGGATTCATAAAAAAAGCATTTTTGTTTCGTTCTTGATTTTTAAAATATTTAATAGTGACGGTACAGATTTATAGAAAATACTGTGACATGAGGAGTTTCAGCTTAATGGACTCATCGCTATAACACTGAAACTCGCATTTAGACCATTTCGATAGTCCACTTGAACTTGTTCAAGACGAAAACTTCCCGCCATTACTATTATCCCCTTATTATATTGATCTAAATGTAATAATGTTCCAATCAAATATTGAGGCGGCTATCATTTTTAGAAGAAAATTCCTTATATCTTTATTGTTTGCTGATGATACGGTAATCTTTTATGAGACAGCAGATGAACTTTGAATAAGTTACATGTATAATGTATCAGATGGAATATACTTGCAAATATTGATAAAAGAATGGTCATGTATTTAAGATAGAGTTAATAGACTGAACTTTGATTGAACGTTTTATATAGGCACTGAGATGTGTTTCTTGACATGGTGGATAATATTAACTTTTTTTTAGAACTTGTTTTTACAAGCAATTTTTTTCCCAATATGCTACAAACAATATTGATAGCAAAGGTGTCAAAGCAATGAAGGTACTTTTGAATAATTCTAATTTCTATAATGTACGGTGATTTATTTGATTACTTTTTATCTCAAAGTCTTTCTTAATTCCATGATATTTGTTTGAAAGCTGAAAATTAGAAAGGGTACACAGAAATATATTCCATTGTCTAATAATTAGTAAGTAGATAGATTCGGTAGATCCATATGGAAATAATTAGTGTAGATAGATAGGTTGAAACTATTTCTACCGACAAATATCAATATCTGTTTTGCTGACCACGTCCATTTCTTATGAATCGTACATGGAGATGAGCGATACATAATTGTGGCTGATGTTTGGAATTATCTCGTATTATCTGGGTCAGTTACCTTTTGGATGCAAGGTACAATGATCACTGTATCTGATCTAATTTTATCTAATTGACATACAATGGAGCCAGCGGTACTTTTAGATGCTGTACAATTGTCTGCTTACTTGATTAGAGAAAAATCGGAATTTTCAACATTTGGAAACTTAAAGTTATTTTAACATTTACAGCATGATTAAAGTATTAAGATTACTACTTTGTGAAATTACTGAAGTCACGACTTGTGCATCACTCTCTCTCTCTCTCTCTCTCTCTCTCTCTCTCTCTCTCTCTCTCTCTCTCTCTCTCTCTCTCTCTCTCTACACACACACAGAGCTGTTAAATATACTGTGTATATAATTAATCTTGAATTCAACGCAGTCTGAGCGGAGATAGTATATTTCAGTCATGGGAACGCTCATTCTAGCTTGTTATTGGTTTCTTATACTCCTGACGGTTTGCGACGGTATTTCGAGATAAGCACGACCTGATAGATTAAGACCATCATATCCTATCTGTAATGTTCTCCCTCGGACACCCAAATGAGTTCACTTACAGACACAAAAGTGTGATTTTGTACGAGACTTTCGTGTTTTGTGCTTGACAAATCAATGCAAGGCCCATTGCTACGCTAATACATTTAATGTTTCGGTATTAAGGTGTATTTTATATTTGCACCAATTAAAATTTCAACAAAAATTCTCATACGAATGAGAAGATGTTGATAATCTCATCTAAAATTGTCATCTATTAAAATATACGTTGCTAACGTCATCTATAACATACGTCTATAACATACATAAACTAGTACCTACGATGCTAACGTCATCTACAATATAAAGTAGTATATACATTGCAAACATCTGAGATGCACATAAACTAGTGTTGATGTTGCTAACGCCATATATAATGGATATTTAAAAAGCGAGAAGCTTTTAATTAAATAGCTCGTTTGGGTTTCTTATTTTGGTTACTTTCATGGCATACTACAACATTCGCAACTTCGAGGTCAACCCTATGGATCCTGCTTAGAGTGATTGGCGATAGCTCCCAGTTTGACCACTCATTTTTTTTTGTAGTCTCTCAGTACAATTGTAAAAATATACGAGGTTGTCCAAATAGACTGGGTGTTGCTATTTTGTTGGAAAATTTCCGGCGAACAAAATGTTTGAATTTTCTGTAATTTGCTGATCCAACATACATCCGAGGCATAATTTTGTCTTGCAAAAATAGCCAAGGTAGTTCTAAATATTATAGAGTGCAAGGGACCTTTTAAATGCAAAATTTATTGGTGCGTACTCCTACCTCATATAAAAATTCATTAAAAAAAATAATTCATGAGTAACATTAAAAATGTCCATAGCATAATAAGGCCAAACATAAAAATATCATCCACTTGACTTTACAAGTGAGTGGGAATTCATGTAATATAGAGTTGATTCTCTCCCACCCCCAACTTTATACATGCAATTCTCATATCCGAAGGCCACTTTTGAGAACACGTGATACTCACAGTGCAAACACAAGCTCTTTCCCTGGGTGATATTTTTGAAAAACATTGTGTACTTAACAGTTTGATGCAGTTCAAAATAGTTGTCATCCAAGCAGTTATTGAGATATTCTACTTGCCTTGAACCAACATATCTACTGCTATAAGTGGCTAGCTCTGCTTAATAGCCGACTATTGGTATTTAACTGCCTACATGCTGTGAAGTGGCTACATGAGGTATACATACCTCGTATCACTTTCAAGATCAACACAAGTCGGAAAGAGTAGATTCACAAATATATCCATATTTTTAATTATTACATAATGATAATTCAAAAAACATGCCATAGCCTTTACAGATATTTAACATTTGCAAAGTGCCAATTTACGAATTTCTCTACTGTCATTAATATGATTATTAACCGCTGTGTTACTGTGCCAATCTGCTGCTTGAAATGAATGAACAAAAACAAATGGTGGGGGTAATGCTTTCATTTATACAAAATTTAAGGACAAAAAACTTTGAGAGAACTATACTTAGTTTGTCCATGGTAAAACTGGATGTGTAATTAGTTATTAAAATAAATACTCATATAACAGAAAAGAAATCAGCAGAGGACGTTCCTTAGTATTTCTGGGCAAGAGAAATCCTAGTTATGGGCTCCGAATCAATCCTAATAGAATGTTCGGTATTTTCAGATCATAACTCGAACACTTTTTCTAATAAACACATTTTAATAAGCAACACTCTTGCGTTTCTTCCTATTGAAACACTCACTTATGAATACAAATACAATATTCTTTATTCTTTTAATTTCGTTTTTGTTTTCATTTTGCTCATGCATTATCGCTAGTCTGTAAACTTAAACTGTATCAGTTTTCAAAAATAAAGGTCATGAAAATTTCGGTCGGTAAACTTTGTTTTCCAATGGACAAGTGCGTCAGTCAAAACCTGTATTATCTGAGTGACAAGGTTCTTTATAGCTAAGTTAAATGTACACTCAGAGGCTGAATCGGTTAAATAACTAGGACAGAGAGTGGACTTTGAGACACACATTTTACACACCTCTCTGAGTGAGTATAAATACGACTTGCACATTCGCTTCGGTCAAACCCGATCACACCAAGAGACAAAGCTGCTCCTCCATGGAGCTGACGCCAGTTATATTCCTAGCCCTTGTGGCAGGATGTTGGGCTGGTATGTACTACACTACTTCCATGATATTTATTTATTTATTTATTTATTTATTCATTTATTTAATTTTTATTTATTTATTTTTAAATGCTTTTCGTTTGGTCCTTAGGACGTTCACTAATCAGTTAATGCTTGCTTTTCTGTTAATTGGTTGGTTTGGTAGCTTGATTGATTTGTAAATATGTTCGGAGGAAAATTAATAAAACAACAACAAACATTGCAGTTTATATATTGCAATTCATATATTTCTTCCGATTCAACTTTGGCTTGTCGCAGATATTTGTCTGTATAATTTTCGACTGAGTTAATGATGGCCTTCTACGGATAACGAGAAAGGTACTGCAAACGTTATGTGTATGCTAGTAAAAATATAACTGTTTGTATACATGTGACTCAAATTTCAATACATATCAAATACTATCTAAAACATTTAGAGAGTAGAAGCTCAATTGAGTAATATATATATATATATATATATATATATATATATATATATATATATATATATATATATATATATATATATATCACCATTTTAGTAAAAAGCTTCACGATACATTTGATAAACATATAACGTTTATACTCGCTTATTACCGGTAGTCGAGTACAACTGTAAGCAACGCAGGCCCTGATATGCCGTCCCACTGTGTTAGCGGATAGGAATCCATACTGGTTACTCCAACAAATTAATAGAGTCAGATATGCCAGCATATTATGCGACGTTTGCAGTTTCACTCGACCTATATGATAATATGTGCGGGACATGTACACTAGTATTGTATGTATAAAGCATTAGGAACGTGATGTATTTTCAGGAGAAAGATAACAACGACAAAGTATGAAATAATGTATATCGATGATTTCTATTTTTAAAGTAGCCTTAACAATTTTTCAGTCATATTTATATGGTGTCGGCAGTGAGTCAGCATAAAGTGATGTCTAGCACTGGGGCATCATGAGACAGTCATGTACCATAATGTCCCACGCAGTCATATTATCCTGACACCCGGCCAACCAGTCCTAACACTAACCTCTTAATGCTGAGCAGCTGTTAGTACCATTTTATAAGTTTTTGGTATGACTCGGCCGGGGTTCGAACCGTCGTTATTCCGCATCCAAGGCGGATACCCTAACCACTAGGCCACCGGTACGGTGGATGAAGGAATATAAGAATTTATTATATATTATTTAAAATCTGATATTTATAGTTTTTAAATTCTCAAATTCTCTTCTTTTGTTTTAATATCTTCTTTTGGAAAAGCACACTGAAAAATATAATAACATTCGCATTGAACATATAATAGCTGCCGGTTTATTCATTTTCAGGTCCTATTGCAGAGACAATATCAAAAGAAGACACATGTGCCACGACGTGTACTGGTAAGGTCCACAGCAATCATTTACAGCGTTCATATTCCCATGTTATCATTTGTGTCATGATAGCATTCCCATAAACAGTACAGATGAAGCATACAATTAATTAATTTAGGAAGCAAATATAATGTTAATAGATCTAGACCAGACTCACGAACTTTCTACGAAGAATTTAACTGATCAAATCTTGTTGTCATTAAAGTTCGAATGATGTGAAATAGGATATATCAAGATAAACTATACAATATAGACCTCTGTTTTTATTTTTGAATGAAGACATCATTCAACTTAATGACAACGTATAATATATAACGCGTTTTTGAATTATTTCCTTTAGGCCCAAGCAAATTCAGCTACAGATCAGGAACGACTTACGTGTACCAGTATGATGTGGAGACCAAAACTGCAGTGATGGGATCCTTTGATCACCACACCGGACTGCGCATGTCTGCCAAAGTACACATTGAGGTCCTCAGCCAATGTGAATTTGTCATGCGGGTAAGAACGGCTCAAATTTCGGTAACATCTTAACACATTCGTCGTATGTAATTCCATTAATCTGAAAGGAGAATCGTGTATCAGACCCATTTTAGACAAATACAAGTTCGGGGACCCTCTACAGAAATCATCAACTTCTGAGAGAGTGGCGGGTGTAAGGTGAATTTTTTTTATCCCATTGATCCCATTCAAGATTGCTCTTAGAACTCACCTTTCTCGACTGTAAGAACAAAATTAAAGACCTAATAATGTTTTCTACCTTACATATTTTCAGTATGTTTTATGTTTTCTAATTTCATGGTGGGTTTTTTGTGTAATCATATCATTATATATGTTTCGTATGTTATATGTGAATTCTATTGTTGTAAAGCGTTTAGAGCATTTAGAGATTAGGCGCCATACAAAGTCCTCATTATTATTATTATTATTATTATTATTATTATTATTATTATTATTATTATTATTATTATTATTATTATTATTGCAACATCCACGATGCATGTGATCTTGGTATACCTCTATGTTACTTTCATGTACTGTGGCTGACATTTCTTTGGGCATTGTCCTTGCGGAAAGTGCATATGATATAAACAAACAGTTCATTAAAATGACCGCGCCCTTGTGCTAAAAAAAAGCTTGAATTAATATAAATTATACTATCTTAGCAGTTATTAAAATATGGAATCGGAGCTAATACGTTTTTTCAAAGATGCACATCTGAAGTAAACCTAAGCTGTTTATTCTATACTGCATATTACACACATCAATCACACACTAACACAAAGGGAATTAAAACAGTTTTAAACAATACCTATGATATACAAGGCCTTTTATAAACAGCTAGTGTAACCAGTACGGAAAACTTGGGAAATCATATTTCCTTAAAAAAGTAACACATGCAAAATACGAAACTGTAGGGTGCCACATTCACTGTAAATTGATACAATACTTTAGTTGCTTGTTTTGTGCAGAAACCTTACGTTAAGCTTTTTATTTAAGTTTTCAAATCACAAGTGAAACAGTGATTTTGCTTTCTCAAGACGTTAATGTATTATAACAGTATTCCTATACTAATCTTGTTTTTTATCACATGATTTCTTATGAGGATGCAAGAAGTGAGCAAAGGAGAGATTTTAAAATGTCCACACTTTATTCTTTCATGACACATAAGGATCGTTAAAAATAATCCATTCTTAAACTCCTTTGTAAAAATGTATTGAAAAGAAATGAAAATGATTCGCGTAGGTGAATACCAAAGATACCAAAAATAGTATAATTATTAAGTCCATTTAAAATTAATTTAATTCATATCTTATTAGATGTTCTTCCTTTTGGTCTAAACAAAATTATGTAACAATATAGCATATTGAAATGCTTTGCAATTATTCCATAAATTCTTTCTCTCGCATCTAAATTTACTGGAAATGCTTACTGATAGTGGATATGAAAAAATTAAACAATATGACAGCACACCACCCCAACCCAACAAACTTAAATAAAACCAAAGTCTTTCGTGACAGGATCGATATAAAGTCTTCACTGAAAACACCCTAGATTATATGGAGCTCTTTTATTTTCAGTTGAGTAATGTGGTGCTATCTGAAACCAATCCAAACTCTCCCTTGGAGATGAGGACCTTGGACAGTGAATTTTCAAGAGCCATGGAACGGAATCTTCTTCGCTTCTCCTTCCAAGATGGACGTGTTGAAGAACTATGCCCCGCTGTTGGCGACGCACCATGGGTACTCAACATCAAGAGAGGAGTCCTGTCCACCTTCCAAAACAGCATGGAGAACCTTCAAAGGGACCAGAAAGTCAAAGAGGTACCGATTTTCTCGTCTCTCATTACGTCTGTTGTTCAAATAATCATTACAAGCACAATTTCGATTTTGTTACTAATATCTTTGTCATTTATCAACTAAATCGAAAACATCAACATTCACAAGAATATAATCTGTAACGTTTATATTTTCCAGACTGATGTATCCGGAGACTGCGACACAGAATACACAGTTGGAGAGGGAGACCGGTATACCACAATTGTCAAGAAAAGCAAAAATTTGCTCGGATGCCATAACCGTCAAGGAGCTCAGACAGCCATCAAGGGAGTCCCCTACACGTCTTCCTCGGTAAATCTGTCGCATCATATTTCGTTTGTGTCGTATTTCACTTTATTTGAATCCAACTACATAGGACTACATAACAACATTAAATAAATATATTTAACATTTCTAGGAGCTGAGTAGAAAATAGTACGTTTTACGTCATAGCCTACTGTGAATCATTTTACATAATCTTGCATTTTAAACAATGTGCATACGAAATTACACATGTATTCCAGCAACATCCGGAGATGTAACTCACAACACTATTGCGTAATACTCGACAGTCCTTCCATATGATTCCTAAGTATTGGTTTACATTCATATGTAGTTGTGTAATGTCTTTAAGCTCCTCTTAACAATGTTAAGATAGATATAGGAAACTTGTTTCGGTGTTGATTCTACCTCTAATTTTGGCGTTTTGATCCCGCCCCAGCAGAGGGACATGGGTGGGTTTCATCAATTTGGAATACATTTCAAATACCTCCTGAGTTGTTTGTTTTGAATGTCTGACAAGTGTGATAAATGACCGAAGTGTAAAAACGTGCCATACTTCGATTCCACGGCAATACCCCGCGGTATATACCTACCCTGAGGGACTAAGTCTGTCAGAATTTAAAACTATTCATATCGCCAGCCAAAACCAATATATACACATACTGGGCCTAAAATGAGAAATCTGATCTTGCCACTAATACTCAATCTAGTCATTTTGAGACGATTGAGATCCACACCCAGTAGAAACATATCCAGTGACTAGGGAATGAGCAAACGAATGTATACCATCAATTGCCATTATCCTTAGAATCGGTCCCTCGACAGCGGGACTAAATCCTTGCACACAAAAAATGAAAGTTATAGAGATCTCAGTGGGTGTATCCTTATCTCAAAAAAGGCTCTCTAGCTATATCTTATCTTGAAAATTATCAATACGAACACCCTATAACTATATGCATAATTATGCGATACGGAAAAAAATACACATACTACTTTATATTTTCCATGCGACAGTCCATACCGTTAGGGAACCTATTTAAGAGGGTTGATAATCAGGACCGAGGTCAAATTTGGGAAGAATATAGTTACATATGTGACATTTCCTCATCAAATACATTATTAACTTCAAATTAGATTTGAAAAAATAGTTTTCGAAAGCATGGATTAACATATATAAAAACATAATTGGTACACGAGCTCAAGCAGTTATCTACATTTACAGAGGTAGAACGTTTACAAGTACTAAATCCGTACATCTAATGGACGGTTTGTCTTCTGAATTACAGGACATTCAGTCACTACCAATTTTGCATGGAACACACGAATGTGAGCAGGAAATCAACACCAGGGCACAAATAATTAAGAGTGCCATCTGCAGGGAGTCCTACAAATTTCTCCCCTTCTCCAGGGAATCCAGTGGAGCTGTTACAAACAGTACACAGAAGCTGACATACGTAGAGGAAAGATCCGGGGTATCAGCACAAAGTAAGTGCTATTTGTAATTATAGAAAACAATGGCTATACTTGTTATTACCAAAGTCAAGGCATTACATTTGCACTAGATGGAAGCCGACTACTACATATATTTCGTTTCCGAATATTGCATGTTATTATGTTTGATGGACATAAATAAACTTCTAAACGTTTAATCACAAATTTCGTTTGTTGCAGGACCAGTAGATAATCGAGCGACTTTACTCTTTGAACATTTCAATGATGTCAGTAGCTCTGATCAATCCAGAAAGGCAGTGGAAGGGAGATTGATGGATATTTGCCTAAATACCAAATCTGGTATTCAGCCTGAGACACCTCGCCTCTTCGCCGGTCTTGTGTACTCTTTGAGGAAATTGGACGCAACATCAATCAACCAGTTATATCAGGAGATCCAAAGAGGTTCCATATGTTCAGACAACAAGGCACGCCTAAGGTGAGTAACCAATTTATTCCATGTTTTCTCTCAATGGTAAACATTATAATTGCACTGATCTGATGTCCAATAAAGTTGATTCATGTGTGTTATATTCCCTCGCCTTGACATTGTTTCAAGTAATACTTATTCTTTCTCCTGCCTTGCATTAAACAGACATTCGTTTTGTTTCTATAACGTCGTACCATCGAAAAGGTGAATTAATTTAATATTGTCATCTGACCGATTTCATAGCAATCTTTAACATTTCTAGCCAATGGCAATATGCTCCTCTTTTAAAATGTTGATCTTTTATTCCTAACAGCAAATTCTTCCTTGATGCAATTCCTATGGTTGGAACAAGTTCATCTCTTCAAATGCTTACTAGACTCATTTTGAACAAAGAAGTCACGGGAATTGAGGCAGAGATGTGGATGACTACCATGGCTTTCATTCAGAAGCCAACAATGGAAATGCTGACCGAAATAAAGGTAGCTTAGATACGGAACAACATACCATCTAATTTGTATACCAAACTTGTATATTATTATTCATAATAATTACATTTGGTAAAAACAATACTTTATTACTCTTCATATATCTGTTCTACTGGAATTGACTTTCAGACACTAATTGTCACCACATTCAAGAATCCATGTTTATTTCTGTAAAACTGAATTCTACAATAAAACGGACGGCTTGATCGAGAAAAAAACTAAATATCTTACTGAATGTATATGGAAAACATAAAATATCTAAGGAATGACTTAATATTATAATGATAATCTTTACGTGTCATAACATTCAATGAACTACTGACAATTCATATGACCAGAGTTAGTATTCTATCGAAACAGTTTCAATTTCTGGGTGATTATTATCACATGATTTAACACACTACAACAAGCGACACTGGATTAGCATTTTGATATAGTAGCGATGTTTGCGATTGACCAATACATACAATTCAATTAAGAACCAATTTCGACTTTCAGATTTACTTATAACGATTCTTGTTACAGATAAATCTGTGGAGCAGCAGTGTCATTCATTTTGTTTAATTTTGATTGAGAGAAGATGGTTCTCTAGTCTGAATCTACTAACAAGTTTAACATACATACATACATACATACATACATACATACATACATACATACATACATACATACATACATACATACATACATACATACATACATACATACATACATTGATTGATAGAGCTATAGAGATATATATGTTTGCTTTCCAACTATCTTTAGCCTCTTCTGACAATGGAAGATGACAATGGTAAAGCCATGCTTGCAGTAAGTTCCCTAGTTAATAGACTATGTCTCTTCAACGATGCCTGTGACAGTGATCCAGCGGTAAACGAGATTATTTCAACCATCGAAAGCAAGATCGGATCTAGCTGTAGAGTCAACGATGCTACGATGAAAACCGTAAGTAATACAATAATCATAACAATTATCTGTAAATGTTTGGAGATAAAGTTCTAAGTTTTTATTGATAAAATGGTATTGTTTTATTCTATCCGATGCATACAAATTTCGCATGTCATCGTAATGTTTCGTACATATTGTATCTTGATATTAAATCTGATGACGTGAACCTTCTTTCTCAAAGATAAATGCAACTTCGAAAGAGTTTGGTAAAGAGATTCTATTCAAATTGTGATTCTCATTCGAAAATAGTAATATCTATTTATGATATTCTTTTGCAATGTGGAAGTTCGTATGAGCTATTCGTATTTCATTCCAGGTTCTACTGAGTCTACGAGCCATTGGAAATGCTGGGCATGCACATAGAGCGATTCCAACCCTAACTAAATGCTTCACGCCGACAACCAATCCTATGGAGATCCGTCTATCTGCAGTTGAAGCCTTCCGTCGAATCTCCTGCAATGCAGATGTATGTTCCCAACTAAATCTATATTCAAATCAAAATCGTGGGAAAAGTTAATGTAATATTTTTTAACATGACGCAATCTATTTCTTAAAATTTTGTTCTTTTTGTCTATAAGAGAGAACATTGGGACATTCTGGATGTTTCTTACTCATATATGACAATTATTTTCCTAAAGAAAGTTCTATACTTCTTTCAGTGGAGAGCTATAGAAGCGTTGTTCCAGAACAAAGAGGAAGACTCCGAACTCCGCATAGCTGCATACCGCTCCCTGATGGAATGCCCATCAGCGAACAGACTTAGCATAATCAAGAAGACACTTCAGACTGAGGAAGTCAACCAGGTTGGTTCTTACATATGGTCCCACTTGACCAATTTGATGGAGACCTCTGACCGCCACAAACAGGAGATCCGCTCTATCCTCGAAGATGATGCTCTTCAGAAGGAGTTTGATTTAGACAAACGAAAGTTCTCCAGAAACTATGAGAAATCTTTCTTCATTGAAAGGATGAACACAGGTGCCAAGTTCGAGGGCGACCTCATCTGGTCAACCAAGTCTTTCATCCCGAGATCTGGAATGGTCAATCTGACAGTCGATCTCTTCGGAAATACTTTTAACCTACTACAGCTTGGAGGAAGACTGGAAGGTCTGGAATACTTCATCGAGTCCTATTTTGGACCAAACGGTTATTTCGGTGAAAACCAACAAGCAGCTGAGACTACTGCTGTTAGATCCATCCGTCCCGACCAGATCAGCAAAATTGACAGAAGGGTAAGTTTAACATCATATCATAGTTTCCATCTTTTACTTCTTCTAGACACCTGCTAAACCAAAACGTGATTGATTCAACAGCATCCTTGCTGATCAGATCAATGAAATGTATTATTTGACAAGAGTGTTAGTAGACAGGCATTGCATATTATTTACGTTTTTTTTCTTTCTTCTTTTCTTTTGTTCTTATATCAATGCCACAGATGTTCACAACTCATCACCTCTATATAACTCTTTAATTTGGTTCAATATCTGAACAGCTGAAGAGCACTTTGGACCAGTTGAAGGGATCTCTATACATGCGGGTCTTTGGAAATGAATTACGCTACATGAGCTTCAATGGACAGCAACCGACTGGTACTGGTCAAGATTTTGACATCTTCGAAATGATCAAAAAGATTTCCAAAGGGAGCGATTATACCCTGAGTGAAAGTTTCATGTTCCTTGACAGCAGTGTTATCATTCCCACCAGTGCAGGATTCCCTCTAAACTTCACCGTCAATGGCACAGCAACAGTGGAACTTAAAGCGAACGGAAAGTTCGATATCCGAAAGTTGTCCTCCGACTTGGAAATAAGCGGCCTTATACAGCCAAGGTAAGTTAAGCTGAGCAAGCTTATGAATCCGACATTTGAATAGTAACCCCTATGTTGCTCGGATTGTTTCATTTATAATTGCAAATGTATCGAATTTCAATCAGTATTATGTAGCAAATACAAAAATTAAACTGAATGTCTTAATAGCCGTGATCCGTATACTTTACGAAAACACTAATCAATTCATCTATGGTGACTTTCAATTGAAATCTACTTTTATGAAACACATACTATAACCATTAATGTTGCAAGTAGGTAATGCAATTATGAATTTAATAATGACTTGTTTTTCAAATTCAATTTGGATAGTGGAGCCATCGAACTTTCGAGCACGATGAGTGTTGATGCCTTTGTTACCAAAAGTGGTCTGAAGATGGTGTCCACTTTGCATACAAGCAGTGCCCTTCAAGGAAAGGTTCAGTTGTCTAATGGACGTGTCTTCGTTGCTGAGCTGGATATGCCTCAAGAGAAAATGAACATCATCAGTGTCAAGTAAGATTTCACTTTCATCAGTACGTAATCTATTTTGCACCAATGACATTCTCCTATTATATCACCACTGAGAAATTGAATCCATTCTTTTTTGCAAGAAGAAATATATAGATGTGTGCCGTTTTATTCATTAGTTTTTCTCGGTAATTAGTACGTTCTTGCATGTTGTTTTAAACCACGTTTCTCTGCTTTACTCCGTATAATATCAGTTATGCCGTACTTGGATTTTAGGACGATATCCATGATTGTTTAGAGAGTTACGTTTCGTAGTCTAGAATTTATCATTCAATTGTAGTATATAAAACTGCCTGAAGAAACCTGAATTCAAACTAATTATCTGATGCTAAAAGAAATCATTTATTATTGACATCTGTATACTTCATCTGATTAAACCAATTCCATTATGCTTCCAGTTGTACCTTTTTGTGTAATCCGAGTGGGGCTGTTCTTCAGAGCTTCTTAAAGTAATTATTAAAAGTAGCTTAAAGTCGAATAACTTACAAAGTTATTTTCAAGATGAGACATTTATAATCTTGAAAGCTGGTTATGAAACAAGCTGAGTGTATAGTACAATATATTTATAGATCATCCAAGCTGTCATCTTTTTCTTTTAACTACATCAGGACTGCATTTTTCACTGTTCACCGTGATGTTGAAAAGGAGCAGAAGATGATAACCAATAATAGACAGACCAAACGTCTTTGCTCCGGAGCCGATTTGTCAAAGATTGTCGGTCTAGAACTATGCGGAGAGCTTGAATTCCCTAATGCTTCCATGGAAGCAAATGCTCCCTACTTTCCTCTCACTGGACCCGTTAACATGGGGTTGACTCTTTACAAGAGAGATGCGCATACTGGGTACAGATTTCAGGCCAAATCAATACATGTAAGTAAGGTAAAGGGAACGTAGTTTTTTCACTCTTCCAAAACAAGATTCAGCAACACAGACATACAGTTGTCCGATCCCATTTAAATCAGTTTAGATCATGCCAAAGCTATACTCAAAACGTTTAGATTGAACGAATGTTTTTCTTCTTCTTCTTCTTCTTCTTCTTCTTCTTCTTCTTCTTCTTCTTCTTCTTCATGTTATTATTATTATTATTATTATTATTATTATTATTATTATTATTATTATAGTGAAATTATAGTCAATATACGTTACGTCACCTCTGATATTTGTAGATACTATATATAAAGTCTCCTACTAGTAATATCATAACTTTCTCATCTCTGATTGTTATATTTCAGACAGGAAATGTCAATCTAATACATCTAAGTTTCGACACTCCTGGATCCAAAGTTAATAGAGCTCTAACTGCTGATTTCAACTTGAACAAGAACGACATGACCCTAGACATAAGCTTTGTAACTCCATGGAAAGGCGCTGATTTCAAAGGTACGTTGGTATTTCTTTGCAAACGCATATATTCGATGTTTTGTCTCGTATCTTTCTTTTGTTTTTTTTTTGTCTGTCACAGGTCTTTCTATTATACAAATCTGAGATGAAGCGTTTAAAAGACAAATATGTACGTTTTTATTTCGGATTATGGATAACTTAATTATCTTTGTGACCTAATTAACTTTTCATAATTGGATTAGGAGCGATCACCAATGATGCAAGCACAAAATCCCTTACTGGAAAATTGGTATGGGATAACAACATGCGGTACCTAGTGAACAGCCGCGTCCAGATCGATCGCAATGGAAACCAAGTGACGTATACTCCATCTCTTGAAATCCGTATACCCAACATAGACACTGTCAGCGTGAATGGCGTCGTCAAATATAGCCCATGGACTCTGTTGGACCTTGATCTTGCATTTTCGGGAATCACCATCCGACCATCCAACGTAAAGGGTAATTCAATTATTATTATTATTATTATTATTATTATTATTATTATTATTATTATTATTATTATTATTATTGGCAAACATAATTAGCAAACTTCTATCGACATTTTTAACTTACTATCAGAAATCCTTGCGTACATACAGGACATACCCATTACTTACATATATTATTGCATACCACCTACCAAGGGAAACCTGTGTGGCTTAAATATTTATCTGTAATGTTTACTTTTTCGCTCTTTTTCATGATTCAAAACTATTTACAATGCAGTACAAAAGTGCTGCCTTTTATTCTAGTCTCAATATTTTGAGTATAAGAGATAAATGACCTTCACATAAGCTTTACATATTGTAGCCCTCTAAATCATAATCACATATACCCCTTATAATTCTTCAGCCACCATTGAGACTAATTCTGGCATGGCGGGCATGAAATGTAGCATCAGCGTCGGTAAAGAAGAATATTCCTTGGAAACCCGTATGCAGACAGAACAAAACAAAAAGAATCTGATTTACAATCCCATTCTCTCTATCCGGACTCCAAAAGGAGAGCTTGTTGCTTTGGGAGGCTCCGTTTCATACGTCAAGGGGAAGGGATGCAACGTCAACTTGGTTTTGGACAAAGCTTTTGAGAAACAAGTTTCGCTTAAAGGTATGCATTACTGAAAGAAATAAACCCCATACTTATTGATACGATTCTCTAGCTTAGGGTTTATATGTTTGAAAACTTCCATTGTTCTATTATGGGCAGTATGAAATAAAATACACCAATAGCTGTCTACCGTGACATAACTTTGTCATACAGTTAAACTATGTGAGATATCTTGTACTTAAGCTACCTTCAGCAATTCATTCACTGAATAATGCGACCTGTGTCACGGTATCAGGCACGTAATACTCAAGTACTAAATGTGTGTGAAGAGAATGCGGTCCTGTTTCTGAAATAGTCACAGCGCGGTTGAACCCGGTAAAAAAAAAGTCTTACTGTATTATGACTGCATATGGAAATTATTGTCTTGATTCGTATGTAATTGTTAGCAAAATATCACAAATATAACATCTAATTATCACTTCTTAATTTCAGGAAAGTTTTTGACAAGTACTAGCAAGAGAGGATCGTCCCTAACTGCCAATATTGATGTCAAGTCAAGCCTCCTGGAAATGATCCTCAAAGGCAAATTTGATAAAAAGCCAGAGGGAAGCCTTTCTACTGACATTGACCTATCATATGTCATCAAGCAATACACACGTAATAACATCAAATTTGTGTCCAAAATAATCAATATGAGTACGAAGACGCTGACAAAGGCACGAACTACAGCGTAAGTATGAACATTCAAAATTGCCTTTATTCACAACATCCATTGAATATATTTCTCCCTAAAAGCAATTTAATAATTTGTGACAAAACGTTTAAAGTCTCAGAGTAATATTTGCAATATTGTATCGTAAGTAATACTTTATAAGGAGTCCATTCATATGAAGTCCACATGATACAGGATAGTTTTCTTATAGCCCTAGCACTTCAATCTCACATACGCCAATGTACATTGAATTCACAATTTAATTTTTTGTCTTATTCATTCTTGCCTCCTATATTTGTTTCTTAGAAACCTGAATGTCAAGAAAAATCCAGAGTTGAACTTCAAGGCTTTAGTGGAAATGAACCACAACTACAAGCATAGTGAATTCGATGCCGATATAAATTACGGTCCAGACTTCAAAGATCAAAACCGAAGTATTGAGGTCTCTGCTCAACTGAACCACGATATCAAAGGATGGGCAAGCGCATCAGCAGATGGCAGCTTAAATTTCAAACACGTTGGGCAGGTGTGTTACTTAGGAAAACAATACCTTTGAGCTACCTCATAACTACATTGCTATGTTTAAGTATTCATATTACGAAATCGTTAGTATAAGTACATACCTTATGCTACATGAGTGTTTAAATATAATAACTTGCTCAGTGGCCAAATTGTAGTTCCTCACAAAGGTAAAAGGCAAACAAGGAATACAAGCGACCAAAATTTCAAAGAGTTCATAAGGTATTCCAGTACTGTCAAAAGTGAAGTACACATCGATTGTAGAATATTTTGTTGTCTGGGGGTGATCATATTACCAAACCACCCATGATATCTTCGCATCAATACTCTTTTCAGTTAGGGTCAGTTTTGTTTTATCTAGAACTTTTGAAAATCCTTCGATACGACACAAATAACGCAAAACCTACATAATTACCGTGTTGGTCATCAATGCGTAACTTCTAAAACATGATATATCAATCCTTAGGTCTCTTTATGCATTTAATTGAAGTTGGCGTGTAAAAACTTGATATTTACTCAATAAATAATTTATTACAGGGACTTAATTTCCTCCTCAAAGGCAGCCACAAACACGATAGACGTGATTTGGACTCGAGTGTGTATCTTCGAAAGGGAAAATCAACTTTCGAAAGTAGCCTGCGCCTCAGCGACAAGACAAAAGACTTGATGAGCGTAGCAGGTGAATTTGCATTGTCAATTCCTGGAACAGATATTAAACTTACAAACACCCTGACACAGCCAGAAAAATCAACCTATACCAACGACATGAATATCGATCTGGGTATGACATCCAAAAACAGTATCGTCACGACTGTGCGAAAACCTGACGATAAATCCATGCAAATATCATCAGACGTCCACATCAGTGGAATGCAACCAATGAAAGTTAGCGGGGAATACAATCTGAATCAAGGAAACCAACGAGTACAACTAGAAATGATAAAAGATCAATTGAAATATATTGTGACGGTTACAGGACAAGCAAGTCCACATTATAAGATAGTAATGAACACGCAGTACCCAACTCGACACGTTATTGCAACTCTAGACGGATTCCGCATGGGGGATTCATACAATGGCAGCTTTGATTTGAAATGGGACGTAGACAGAGACGACAGTCTTTCAATTACATTGATTGGGAAAGGCCGTTTCACATCAATCAAGGGGTTTGAAGGATCACTGACAACGAAATATCCATCCAGAGAGCTTATACTCAATGTGCGTCATCTTGCTGACACCAAATACATATCAAGCATAGACTTCCAGTGGGAGCCAAAGAAAGTGGTATCTCTCCAAGGAAGTTTAACACAGCGCACTGCAGCAAAGAAATCTCAGCTTGTCGCAAATATTGGATTCTCTAGCCCCTTCAAAGGATACCGTGATGTGTCATTGCAAGTGAGCCATAAAAGCGATCCATCCCAGATCACATCTGACATAGACTTTGCCTGGAACCCGTCAAACAAGATTTCAACAACCATGTCCCTGAAACTCCCATTGTCTGCTAAAAACATTGATGCAAATATATTTGCCAAGACACCATTTGTTGGTTTCCAACAGATCAAGGCCAGTTTGATACATTCCGTCAGCGATTCCTCGCAAACAAGTGCACAGTTCTCCTGGGATAAAGAATTTGTCCAAGCCGATATATCCCTCATCAGTAATGGAGACGCATCCAAACGAAACTTGAAGGGACAACTGGATGTCAAAACATCATCAAAATCCTTCAAGATAATATCTCTGTCAGCTACACACAAAGACGATGGTCGGGCATATAATGAGTCCTTGCGGTTGATTTGGAACAAAGATTCCTATGGTTTGGATAGTTCAATGATCCATGAGGAGAAAGGATGGTCCATCCAGAACAACGGCAAACTCAATCTTATTTTGCCATCTTTAAACATAGAGACCACGTGGACTCATTCTAACACACCGTCAACAACATCATCGTCTCTAACTAGTACCTGGGGTAAAAGGAAAATATACATCAATTTCAATGGAGAACAAGCAATGACCTTCCCAAGAGGAACAGCCTCCGCGTCGCTAGAGATACAGACTCCTTTTGATCCTATCACGGATTTGTCACTGACGATGACACATGAGCATAACTCAGGAAGTATCATCTCTAATTTTGTTGTAATGAATCAAAGGTCACGTGTCCTCTATATTGATGTAAACCACCAGTGTGGAAACGGACAAATTAAGTCTACCTTCGAGTTTTCCAATCCAAGGTTAGGTGTCTCACAACTGAATATTGACACACAATACCAAATGTATCCTGTCAACCTTCATGGGGCTCTGGTAATAGCTTCTAAAAACATGCTTTCCCTCGATGTGTCCATCTCTGACAATGGAGATGCTTCACTTGAACTGAAAACACCTATCAGCGGGTACGAAAAGGTATCTCTGCAGACCAGCGTTAAAACGGAAAACCAGGAAAACGTGTTCGGAGTACTTATATCGGTTGGCTCGAGCAGTACCTTCACAGCAGTAACAAGGTACCGATTTGACTCTATAAAACGATTTAACGTGGTCATCAAGACCCCCTATGCATCTCTACAAAATCTTCAGATTGATGTGAGCGGACAAGGATACATTTCATCATTTTCTGCTGATGCTAGCGTTGAGATAGTCCCTGTTCTCAACAGGATGTCACTTTCAGGCAGATTCAATACTGTGAATGGACTGTCATGCAAACTTAGAATCGACACACCTTTCCGTCAACTTCCATACCTTCAGGTAACAGCTAATAGCGAACAACCAGGGGACATGAGAACATCCGTATTGGAGGTAGAATATATGCCAAGGAAAGTTTTGAAACTGGAGTCTGTCTACAACCTGAGTGATCTGAGGAAATTTCAAGGAACGTTCACATTGACGACGCCATTTGTAGGATTTGACTACTCCAACTTCGAGTTCATACAAGACGGCGACCGAAATGGAAAATACAACCTGGCTATAAATGTTGATACACTCTCAGACGTTAAAGCGGATATCACACTTCAAACACCAATAGATGGATATGAACAATCATCAGTTTCTCTACTGCATACAGGCTCCTTAGGAGATTTTGTGAGTCGTGCAGAGGTGTTCTATGGACGAGGCAAGAAATATAGTGCTGAGGCAAAGATTAACATAAATCCTTCCACAAACGTTGAACTGACTTTATTAACTCCGCTACAGGACTACAGGGTGTCTCAATTATTATTCACAAACAGTGGCAACATGTCTGACCTCAAATTGCATGCTGAAATTCTCATCAGTGAAGATAAATCCGCATTAGATTTTACATTTTCCTCCAGACAAAATACCATGAGTAGCCTTGTCATTACAAGTACTTATTTTAGCCCTGTCAAGGCTTCTTTCTCACACCAAGGACTCATGACTAACTTTAATACCAGGATGCAAGCTGAGTATGGACGACAAAGCATCTTTGTTCAAGCTAAACTGAACGCTGTTTCTGGTGTGACTGGAACATTGATGCTTAGAACACCATTCAAGCGCTTTGAAAATCATCAACTGACGTTTAGCTATGATGGAACTCCAACCAATTTCCAATCATCAGCAAAATACGTATTAAATGCAGAGACAGTTTCCATAGACATCTCATTTGCGAATGAGCCAACATCAACTGGTACTGTCACAATCAAAAGTCCATGGTTTAAGCCAATCCTTACGTCCTTTAGTCTGGAAAGAACAGAGAAGAATATCCACGTCACAGGGCTAATAAGCTACGACAAAAAGAAGATGCAAGCAGATGCTAGGCTTGACGTTGAAGACAATGTCCATGCAAGTGCTTCCCTTACAACTCCATTTGACGGGCTGGAAGAACTTACCGCAACATTTGATCATTCGGGATCTCTGCAAAATTTTAGATGCCGAGGCGAACTTGGACGATCTGATCAGAAAATAGAAATCAGCGCTAACTTTGACTCAACCAGAGATTTAAGTGGTTCTTTCTCATTTTTGAGTCCCATTTCTGGCTATGAAAACATCGGAGTTTCCTTCAAACATGTTGGTGGACTGGACAACTTTAATTGCGAAGCTAATATTATTGTAAATAGAGACAGTATTGAAGGAAAATCATCCTTTACTTTAAGACCTGCTTATTTGGATACCTCAGCTTCCATAATTTCGACTTTGTCATCGATACCGAGACTACAGTTCCGCTTGAAACAGAGTGGATATCCCAGAGACATGATCGGCCATGTGGAAGCAATGATAAATAATGACAAACATGAAGCTGATATCACATTAAATATGAATAAAGGAATAACGGGAATTATCACTGTCAGATGCCCATTTATTAATGACATTGACATTGCTGTGAACCATGCAGGTGACCTGACGAATTTTAGAAGTCATTTAGACGTTGCTCTTGCTGGTGTTAAGAAGGTTGACATGAATGTAGCATTGGCCACAGGGCAAGACATAACTGGTGATCTATCTATTGATTTGCCAATCCCAGACTTCAGAACGTCTCGTGTGTCCTTCAAACATGTAATGAGTTCAACAGAAATGAGGAGCCATTTTGAAATCTTTGTAATGAATAAGGAAACTGTAGGAGACATGGCTGTAACAATCTATCCGAATATAGAAGGAAGTGTTTCGCTAAAGAATCCATTCACCGAGGACATAGCATCATCATTTAAGTTCATTGGAAGCAGCAAGAAATTCGATTTCAGTGCTGAATTATTGTATGGAGAAGTCCAACAGTTACACATTGGTTCTTCGATATCTATAACTCAAAAACTTACTGGCAAGCTTTCGGTGCAGTCGGTTTTCTTTAACCCAGTAGAAGTTTCTTTAGAGCATGAAGGTCAACAATCTACCTTCCAATCTGGTCTACAGATGTCCTACGGAAATAATCGACTGACCGGTAAAGTCTCCTGCACATTCAATCCAAACATTGAGGTCGACATTACCATCACAACACCTTTTAAAGGATATGAAAAAATCAACGCTGCTACCTACTACCGTGGAACAATTTCCAACTCTAATAGCCACGCAGAAATTAGCGTCGGAAATAATAAACATGAAATGGACATCACCTTCACGACAAATCCGCGTCTTCGTGGATGGATGAGCGTAAAATCCCCATACTTTAGTGACATTGAAGCCAACATTGACCACGCAGGTGAAATAACCAACTTCATGACCAATGCTGGATTGACCTACGGTACCAATACTCCTGTTTTGCTACGGAGCAGTTTTGATACCAGTACAAAGATTGACTTCAAATTCACTCTAAGATTTCCTTTCGTGCAAGACATAAATGTAGCCATCGAGAAAAACGGAGACCTATCTGATTTATCTTCTCACGGAGAAATATCTGTTGGTGACAGAAAAATAGAAGCTGATGTTTCATTCAACACAAAGGATAAGTTGGCTGGAAATCTATCTCTTCGATCAACAATGTTCAGACCCTTCCAAGCATCCTTTGAACATGCAGGAGGACTTTCATCTTTCAAATGTCACGCGGACGCAGGCTTTGGCGTCGAAAAGACAGAAGTGGATGTAACATTTGATATCGACGAAAATATCGAAGGCAGTTTAACCATTGGCTCTACTAGTTTCGAAACAATTCGTGTCACCTTCACGCACTCTGGACCTCTCAATGCATTCAGAAGCCACGCTGAATCATCGTTTGGCGATAAAAAAGTTGAAAGCGATATTCAATTCAGCTGGAACACAATTGTAGAAGGACGCTTTTCTCTCCAGTCACCATGGATCAGTCCAATGAAGGCTTCATTCGAACACAATGGAGCCGTATCAAACTTCAAAAGTCATGCTGAGGTTACATTGGGGTCAAAGACAACATCTGGGGACGTAAGTCTGAATATGATTGGAAAAATAAGTGGAAGTGTATCGTTTCAGTCACCAGAGTTCGACGATGTCATCGCTACCTTGGAATACAACGGTGATATTTCTAATATGAGATCAGAGGCAACGCTGTCCATTGGAAAAAGAAGGTTTAGTACAATGACTGTGTTCGCCACTCGGCCAGATTTCAACCTCGAAGTAGTTGTAGTTACTCCAGTGCAAGGTTATGAGAGAACAGGCATCGCTATTCGCCACGACGGGTATCTGGCCAATTTTAAATGTCACGCTGAATGTTTCATTGCAAACAAGAGAAGCGAAGGTGATTTAATTTTCAAAGTACAACCAAAATTGGAAGGGAGCATTGTAGTGAAGACTCCGTTTTTCAAGGACACAAGCATCAAATTTGATGCTGCAACCAGTTCAGCTAGCCTTGAAGCTCATTCTACTATGCTCTATGGGGGAGAGAGGATGTTTCATCTTGATGCTAACTACCAAGCAGACAACGTAATCATCGCAAACATCGAGATGACAACGCCTTTGCAAGGATTTCGGCAACTAGGGGGCAACTTTAATTTTGACGGAAATCTGAGACGGTTCCAAACATCGTTTGAATTGAGAAAGGAAAAAGAAAAACTGATTTCCACGAGAGCCATGTTCGAAAGTGATAATAAAGTAAGCGGACAACTGAGCTTCCTTACGCCTGTCACCTCACTCCTCACTGGAAATTTTAACCACAATGGACAATTGTCAGACTTCAAATCAGACTTCGATTTCAACTATGGACAGAAGAGGATGTATGCCAACGTAATGTTCAGAGCCTCGCCAACAGAAGGATCCATAGAAATCAAAACTCCATTCATGAGCGATACATCGGGATCTTTTAGATTCGATGGTCAGCCATCCAATTTTAAGATCCATGTTAACGGAAAGGCTTTGGGAGAAACAGGTGCCAGTGACATATCGTTCACCACTGATAACGGTATTACTGGGAACGTCAAAGTGCAAAGCTCAATTCCTTGTCTTGACAATATAGAAGGATCATTCAGCCATGTGATGGGTTATAAAAACATTGAATCCAATGCTAAAATATACTACTCTCCCGGAAAAGCCTACGAAATAAATGGAAGGGTTAGTTGGAGAAAGATTCTTGAGGGAACCATCATAATCAAAAGCCCAATCGTCGACTGGGAACAGACCAGCATATCATTCCGACACCAGGGCAGCATTCCCAATATTCAGACACATGCGGAAATGATTCAATCGCTACAGAAATTCGAAATCGATGCCACTCTTGCCTTCGACGGGTCATCTGTAGGAGCAATTTCCATCAAAACGCCCATTACTGACTTTGAAAACATGGGATTCAGTTTCAGAAGGGTCGGGGATCTTTCCAACCTAGTAGCAGAAGCAAAAGTCACCTATGCTTCGCAAAAGACAATTTCAGGGTCATACAATCACAATATTATCGGAAACAAGCTGCAGACAAGAGCAGTCTTTACAAACCCATACACCGAGGACCTCACGCTGAGCTATAATCAAGATGGCGATTTTAACAACCTTGTCTCTACTCTTGAAGCCTACATGGGCAGCCAGAATGGACTTTCAACAGAGCTGCTATTCAAAAACAGTCTCCAGACCATTGACTTTAAATCTACGGCCACAATTATCCTCGAAGGGACCAGCAGATCCTCTCGACTGGCTTTGCATCACGAAGGACCTTTCAGTAACTTTAAAACCACTGCCTCGGCAAATTTTATGGGCAAAGAATCAAAGGTCGAGGCCTCCCTAAAAAGCGATTCCACAATTCAAGGTTCAATGTCGTTTCAAACCCCTCTTGAAAACTTTAGGGACATTGGACTGTCTTTCGAACATTCGTGGAATCTCGGAAAAATCTCAACTCGTGGTTCCATCAAGTATGACATGAGTAAAACGATCGGATGGGACTTCAGCCATTACGGATATAATTGGCATCAGCTTCGGACCTCTCTTGAGGTAAGAACACCTTTTACTGGTTACGAGTACAACAAAGTCTCATACGAGCACAATGGAAATAAGAACGGCTTCAGATGCAATGCTCAGATTGACTGCGCACGCCAAAGCATAACTACACTGCTTCAGGCCTCCACTATCCCAATGAATTTTGGTCTTGATGTTAAAACCTCGTTTCCAGGGTACGAGGAAATGAGCATGAAAGGTAAACTAGAATCTAGAACTGGAATGTATTCTGGTGAAGCCAAAATATCTTTGAGCAGAGATAGTGTCATAGCACTAGCTGGTAGTGTTGATCTCACTGTGATACCTATGACTGGCAAACTACAGTTAACTACACCTTTGCAAGGATTTGAATCCATGGAAGTCAGAGTCAGCCACAGTGGGGAGTGGCGTAATTTTGAGACAGCGATCTTTCTGAATACTCCTTTCACCTCGTCAATAAGCACCAGTCTCAACTTCAAACACATAAATACCCGAAATGGATTTTCAAGCCAAGCGAATTTGAACTGGGGATCTCCGGTATCACAAATGATGGGTTACGAACTGTCGCTGGACCAGGAGACATCCCGCTTGAAGGTTAGACTTCCTTCTAGAACGTTAGCACTGACGGGAACCAAAAAGACCAATAGTTACACCAGTCACACTGAAGGTTCCTTCCTCTGGGATGCTGATTCTGACCCGAACAAGAAAATTGCTTTTACAGCTGACATTACACCACAGGATGACTTCCTAAAAGCCGACGTGACCCTGATGATGCCGACCATTGGGAAGGTGAGCGTTTTCTAAATGAATCCGCTTTTTTAATGAGTGAAGAAGTTTCATTTCAAATTCAAATATGTTCATTTCCTAAAATTTCATAACGTTTTTAATTTTCCTTTTGACCGTGTAATGGCAAATGTGTAATTTATTGGCAGTGTGACGAAATCTAATTTGCTTTTTCTTGACAAATTTATTTGAAATATACATTAAATGAAAGATCCATAGACACGTAATATTCGGTATTAAAATAAAGATTTGGTTTCTTTTCATTTACAGGACTTCAAACTTGGATCCGAGGTGGTCTTGAACAGAGGAGCCGTCATTTTCGACGGTAAAACACAACTGTCCTTTTCCACGGATTCTAGAAAGACCCTCTCAGTTTTCACTCGTTTGGTTGATTTGTCATCCGGATCCTTCAGCAAGAACTACAGTTTTTCTTTGGGAATCAGTCATCCCTACACCAGTGTCGATATCAGCCTGAAGAGTCATGTTGGAAGCTCTAGTGACAGGATATCAGCTGGTTTCGACCTTTCCTACCTCACAGCTCGCGGTGAAACTAAATCCATTGGTATTAACGGAGAACTCGACAGCGTCCGCAAACAAATGACATTCAAGGTATGGATGATATTTCCGCTTCAAAATAAAGCTGAAAAATTAGTTGCTTTGTGTACTGATTTTATATTATATCAGTAATCTACCGTTAATCGTATGTAGCTAACATAAATTATTCCTATCATTAAAAAGGCAATATTTTCCATTTTAACACATAATGTGTCTAACTAGGATGAAGCAAAGACATCTTCCCAATAACTCGCCAGTTCTTTTAGCAAGTTTTTAATGATAATTATAAGACAGTCATAATGAGGTTATCATCATTGACTGAATGAGCTATTTATAACATTTCAGGCTGACACACCACTGCAAAACATCCAGATCTCAGGAAACGTTCGCACAGAGGCTCCTTACACAGTTATTCTGAGAAATGCTTTTGATATGACCACAGAGTTGTCTCTAGATCCAGTAGGACGGGCCATCAATTTTCATATGAACTATGATATAGGTAAGAATAAGAAATGAGATTCTAGTTAGACTCTTGAGAAACTTAAATTCACGATTCAATTTCTGACCATTCATATAAGCTCTATTACCAACATTTTGATGATCCAAGAAATATCTTCATTACTGCTGAGCAATAGTAAAGAAAGATTAATGTATAACAGACTTGGACAATTCAACAATAGTAAACAGATTAGACTCTTTTTACGCTGCTTAAGTAAAATTGGTATATGTCATATCTTCACGTTTCGCTATATTTCTTTCAAAGACAATCCTCGTGATGCTCTCCAGATCAGTGCCAGGTATATAAACAGTTCGTCTGTGGCAGCTGAAATTTATCACGTGACCAGCGGCGGCGGACGCATCACAGACGGTATGGTGTCGCTTCGATTAAATACCTCTACCCTACTCCACAGCCGCGTACACTGGAGATCGAGCATCGTCCGAGACCTTCGGGTATATTAACAACACACCGTACACATAACAATTAAACCCTTTATAAAATCAATGTTTCAAATTGTTGTGTTAAAATTCTTTAGCTTTACCAAAATAAAATAACTTTTCGTCACAGATTTTCATACAAAATCACACCTAGTACTTGTATTCAATGCTTTGAGCAACTGCCAATATGTTTACCCTAAATAACTGCTCTTTATATGATAAACTTGTAACTTCGTGTCATTTACAAGAATCAATATGATTTAGTATTCTACTTCTTCAAGGATCATCTCATATAAAGCGTTTTTATAATTGTTTATCGTTAGTCAGGAAATGTTCTGAACATGTCATACTCTCGTTTTTCGTAAATATTGATTTCACAATTTCGTGTTATAATTAATGACTGTTATAATTTATGAATAAAAATCACACGCGATCCCCCTTTACTAGAGTTTCATCAATGTGAAGTCAGAGAAGTACATGGTGAACTTCCAAAACACTCTAAAGGAGCTGAGGAAAAATGTTGATGATGAGATTTACCTAAAATCCAGAAGGATCAGTCAAATATTTGATGAGGATTTTGCGGCTTTCAGAGGGGATCTCGATGATCTCAGAGCCATGTACGACAACAATGACTATCACCTTAAGGATATTGTCGACAGCATTATGTACGTAGTTCAAAACAAAACCCACTTTTTTAAGACAAATATATGCAACCATCTCAATCTGTAACAATTTATTATCCTTATCAATTAATATTAATTTAAAATCCTTATCAATTAACACTAATTTAATTTGCTTCGATTCCTAGTCAGAGAATGGTTTAAGAAACCATACTTCATACCATGTAGTTATGACTGGTAACTATTAACGTATTCATATAATTCTTACAGCTATATTCTAACAGAGGAACCATCCCACTACAATACACTTCGTTTCTTATAAATAATACTAGTCTAGAATAATTTATATCTAGAAAACATTATCTGACTATCTAGGTGAACTATGGTAATGGGATGTATCATAACATTTGGTAAATCCTGAATAAATGCTGCATATCAAAACATCAAATAATAACTTAGGACTATTGATCTTTTAACAGCATGATTCACAAATATGATATCTTGTATATTTGTTCGAGAAATTAATTCCTCTTCCACGCCTGTAATTTCTCTTCTATTGCAACAGAATCAAATATCAGGAGCTAAACCAACTATCCGTGGATTATTTAGTTTCCAGTAAGGAGTGGACGGCGTATCATACTGAACGAATGATGCATGCATTGGAAGAAAAACTGAACGTACGTTGTTTCTGTGTCTGAAACAAAATCATACAACAAATGTTAAACTGTCTCTTTTTACCACGTTACTGCTCTTATCTTCAAATATTCGTAATTTTTTTCTTCATATTTAATTTCTTTTGCTTTCTTCTAGTTGTATTTGTCTTTTATTACTGAAATTAGAAATTGTTGCAGACCGTTTCACTAATATTTATTTATGTTAAGTCCAATCGCACCCATGTCCTAAGAACCCAAAAAGAGTATAGATTTTGTTATCTTTGTTATAAAAATATTTTTTTTTTAAAAAAACAGTCACTTTTTAATAATGCCAGATCATGTCGGAAAATATTGTGATGGATATAATCATTTTTTTAGGTGATCATGGACGAGATGCCTTCACTCTACTTTCACCTTCTTGATAAAGTGTCTCCACAATATATAAACAGGATGAAGCTGACAGGTAAGATTTTCATGTATATGACTGATACATAATTCTTTTAAAAATACCAAGCATGAACTATGAGTATCAATAGCTTCATTCCCTCGTCCTCAAAAATCAGTTTGTGCTATTGTATTGGCAGCTTATACCAAATGCTATAAAATATACGGTTTACAGTTAAAATAAAATGTGCATGTGTAGTTCATTGTTAATTAACTATTATATCAAATAGTATGTATGTTTATTTGATAGTAGAAAACATAATATTGAAATACCTTTTTCAGGCCTTGCCAAAGATCCACAAATCGTCTCATACCTTCAGAAGTTGCAGAGTTACCCCATGAAGCAATCATTCATTGACATGGCTCACCAGTACAGCTGTCATCTACAACACCCACGAGCTTGTAAATAATCACCTCACCAATCTGCTGGGAAGAGATAATGTCGACCTTTTGCAAAGCACTCTTCAGCATGTGAGTAATGCAATAAAAACTTGTGTTGACCCCTTACAGAGCATTCTTCAATATATGATTAAGTTAATAGTGTTCTTTTAGAGATGGCTCTTCAACGTGTGTGTAGGACAATAACACATTCTGTTGACCTTGTTCAGGAGAATAGGATACTTCCAAATATGTGAATATATTCTTCATGGTAGTAGGGCAATGACAATTAGGTTAACCAGCCAAAGACCGTTCTTGACCTTCTTAAGCATGCAAGCCCTATTCGCATGCCATGGATACTATCCATAAAACAAGGCAACGAAAGCAAACAAACACACAAAACGTACAATTATCTATTTAACTTTCAAATGACTTTACTAGTTTTATCTTTACTCGTATCTGATACTTTGAGAGTTCAATTTGAACTTACTTTCATTTGTTTTTTTCGCATGGGTCCTATTTACAATATTGCGTTTAATACAAAAGAAATCTTATCCGATCATTATGATTTATTATCATGCAAATTACACAATATCCCTTGGCTAATTTAAGTAGGATACAATATTTCTTTTCTTCGTTGTATATGTTCCTACCAAAACCACAGTCAATTTAATTTCTAAAGAATACTAATTCCCAAATTTCCCAATTCAGGGCAAGAATGCTTACAAGTACTGGGAGATCGAAGAGAACGTGAAGCTTGTCCTAAAGAAAATATATCTCACCATCCGTAGAGCTGTGGAAGAGGAGCTGACCTTCATGCAGCACTTCGTCAACATGAGCAACAGTGGCATCACCGTATACGACCCAGTCAATGGTGAAATTCAAGCTGATATTTACCTTCCCATTCCTCTGCAATCATTTGACGTCCTTCCTGTTTTCAATATTAGAAAGTATTTTAACAGGATCAATGGTTACCTACCAGGTTATTTTGATACATCCTCCTACATTCCAGGCAGCGACTATAAAAACTGGCTCCCACCATTTAAAGGTAATTCACGACAAGTATTCACTCACTTACCTACATATACGTTTCAATTACATTTACCTAGTGATAAGAAACAGTAAACTTTCGTACGACCAACAAAAGAAATTACATTAGAATGTTCTTTACGGGCAAACATATATGTTGCTCTTTGAGATCTTTAAACAGCAGACTATGATCATCAATGGCAGAGCAATGCTAGTTCAGCTTTAACATAATTATGATTTTCTTCGCCATTTTGAGGGCAACAAAAATATTAATAATCTTAAACAATAGTTGATATCACATGTATCAATTGCTAAAGAGTCATGTGTCGGTGAAAATAATTTGTTTCCTCAATGATATTTTCTCTAATTCTCTAACTGAACATATAATGACATATTTGTCAGACCATGTATGCCTAGATGATGTAATTCACTATCAGTAGGCTATAATATCGTCCTAATTTTAATTCTTCCTTTTCTTATGTTTTTCCAGGTCAAGCTACACTTGAAGGATCTGTAATCACTACATTTGATGGCAAGACATATACCTTGAGTAGTTCCTGTACCTTCATCCTTGCCAGAGACTTCAAGAATGGAAACTTCTCCATCATTCTCAAAAACGATAATGAGAAGGAAATCATCGTCATCTTCCAAGGCAAAACAATCGAGATGTTGAAAGGAGGAAAGGTGAGAAATAGAAATCTCCCTGAAAGTAAAACTATATTTAGTAAAATGTGTTACCTTGATTTCAGTAGGACAGGTTTTCATTAAGCAATGAATGATAACATATGGACTAGATTTTCGTGATATAGCAGTAAAATATAGAGATCGTGCTTGATATGTTAATTACATCATGTCATATAAAGGTCACATATTAGTGAAGGGTATGCCAACGATATTTTCCCATCCATTTAGATTTTAAAAAATAGTTAATTGAATTAAAATATTCTACAATTATTGAGTCTTAATAATGCACTGATTATTCGAAAAAATTACTTTTCCAGATCCTTGTTGATGCAAAACCAAAGGATCTGCCCTACAGTTACAACAACGTCCTTATCAGCAGTGATGGAAGCACGGTCACGCTAGACGCCAAGAACAATTTCCTTGTCGACTACAACACCTTACTGGATAGATACACGTTCACTATGAGTGGTTGGTACTACGGTAAAATAGCTGGTCTTCTTGGGTCCTATGACAATGAACCCAGCAACGACTTCGTTACCTCATTCGGCAAGGTCATTGATGACGAAAGACGGTTTAGCAGCACGTGGGAGGTCGGATCCGGATCATGCCGTTGATCGTTGCAGCAAGCCATTGAATATCAGGACTAACTTTCGTACATGAAATTTCTTTTGCGCGAAAACAAATCTTGAACTGAAAAATATTCTTGATATTACGATTTGTGATTGAAAAGAACATTCTTTTTTCGCGTGAGATAGACGCCATTATTTATTTTGCCAATTTTCCGATCCGAACATTTTGTCATCTCTTGTGCATTAATATTAATAATCAATAAAATAAAAATGATAAATAGATCAAACTACTTTCGGTTTATACTTTGTTGAATAGTATTGATACTGGTACCGACAGATTTTCGTAGACATAGCTATCTAAATGGCAACAGGACGTTTTGAAGAAAACTTTAACACTACATTTATTTTACTAGATGCATATTAAACACGAAAACTTGCCACTAAAGGTAATAATAAATATGTTCGACACAGGCAATTTCCAACGTCCATTAACCAACAAAACTAATTGCTGCGTCTAAGCATTATCTGCAAAGTAATTTTTCCTCCTGGAAATATAAAACTCACATACACATATACATACATACATACATACATACATACATACATACATACATACATACATACATACATACATACATACATACATACATACATACTATTTGCAAATGCGTTTACCACATACTAAGATAAGACACTTCCCGAATTTAATTTTAGATTATTTGATTATCTATTCGTCCGAAGTTGAAACTCTTTCTTTCAATCATTATTTGGGATATCCGGAATAGGTTTCTTAATGGCAAACCAATTTTGATGGAATTATAAACTGCAGAAAAATAAACACTTTCAGAGCAAAACTGGTTTTGATCAAGACAGACTTTATTGATTTGACTATGGTAAACGTTTACCAAACTATTTAGCCGTCAACAAATAAAAGGTGATTTGGATTTTTGATGACCTTACAATTTATTTTGGGAACTATATTGTAAAGATGACCTGTTATCCCAAACACATAAAAGAACACTAGACACATTTATTTGTCCATGTGTACCTAGTTCTTTGGTACGTTAAATGTTTGGTTTTAGTATTGGTGCTTTTCACACCAAGAGTTTATTGATTATAATAACGCATTGTAGCTTCATATATAAATAAAAAAAATTATTCAAATATTTCAGATGCCTTAAAATATTTTATAATTTTTCATTCTAAAATGCTTTTCCATTTTCCTTAAAAACAGATGAAAATTAGGGTTTTAATTCATTTTAAAAATAGAAATATTTAAATAATTTAGAAAATTGATTATGCTACGTCAAATTCCTGCTTGCACAAATACTCATTTTACTTATGTTTTCCACACGTCCTATCACAAAGCATTGTCTCTACGTTCGAACGCTCAGTTTAATCGATTCTTGTCCTCATCTTTGATACCATATATACGACGTCGCATTGGCAGTGATTCCGATTTGTTTGATGAAATAAAACTGATTGTATAAGTTATTAATTCTGTTACGTTGTGATGGAACAAATCTGCAACATATACATTTGACTCAACACATCACAGTTCGTTTTTCGTTTAAGGTGCTTCGAAAGTGTCAAAATCCAGTCTTGTCAAAAACTACTATGCTACATCCTTCTTTTTCTAAGAGAGAGTTAAGTGTTCTGGAAAGCTGTCTCTTCTGACATTCAGTCTTGTTTACTTAATTCCTCTTCTCCGAGATAGAATTTGCAAAGTACAAGAATTACAACAGCAGGCGATAGACAGAAGATATGTTAATAGCCAAGCTACTGCCGTTGGATGATAATATATTAATTCATTCCCAGTCAAAACAATATATTGAGTCTGTGGAATTTTGTTTCATTCTGTCTAGATATAGTTTAAGATAAATCATGTATTTAAATAATGCATTAAAATTACCAAATGCTCATTAACGTTTTGGACTGAAGCACTACTCTCGAATTATTGAGGACTCATTCAGAGATATTCTGCATTTTATGACTGTACTACCTCAAGACTATTAGTACATCAACATATTCAAGGCGATTTATATCAATTCGGTGCAGTTTATACCTTTTTGAAATCTAATAGCACATTTAGAATAAAGATTTATTTCACAAAACTGTAAATTCCATTTAATTTTGCCCTTGGTATTGTAGGGAAAAATTGTTGTTTTAAAGTTTACTCATCTTTGTTTGTTTTGCTTCGTTGTCTTGATTGGTTTGAGAACATAGTCTTAACAGTATCAATGCTTTTTCCTTTTGTAGAACAATCAATAAACGATAACACTATTCTCAATCACACGTTACCTTCATTTTAACTCGTGTGCTGTTTTTTTATCCTTCTACTACGAGAATAATGCAGAAAAAGAAGAGAAAATATCCTGATTATAATCAAAGTTAACTCGAACGTGTATTCACATTAATCTGGACAAACAATGACCGCAACACATTTACAATCTAAATAGAGAAATTGTTGAAGTTTAGTTTCTTGTAATAAGACCATTTCACTCTGATTAACCCAGCTGCATTCAGGACTTCTTTAGTCCAATGTCTTGTATAAAGATGCTTGTAGATGACTTTGTTATATGTTTCCTAATTGCGACATAAGATGTCATCAAAACACTTAACTACAATTTGATGAAGAAGCTTACACGAACGTTGCGCCCTATAAAGTACAGTGTGCTGACATTAAAAAACTTTCACATCAAAATAGAACATACTGACACTGACGAATATTACTTACACCACAGTAAACATAGAATGCTGACCAAACGATGGAGATACTATTTTATTGACAAAACATATTGCATAACATTCAAAGAAAAATCATCCGCTCTCCTGCAAAGTTTAGGATGAGTCTGAATCTTATGAAAGAATATATTTGCTAAACACATTAACATACGCTAGTAAATGCCCATAATAAATTAACATTGTTTTCATTTTTCTTCATTTCTGAAAGAACATTTCTTACAAATATCTTTTACATCATCGACTCGGCAGCTATATAATATTCGAAAGCGGGTTTTAGTACATGTTACTATTTTGAAACATAAATGAATCTTGGAATTTTCTTGCCATGAAAATGAATATATGGTTTAGAATCATTAACTTTCATCACAAGTTAAGCCGAGAATTTCCGTGTATTGTTACCTGACCAAAGATACAAGTAAAGTAAAGCAAATACAATGGTGCTAACCACTGGAACAAATACCACGGTCAATCGGAATACCGTTATACGAAACAATTTTGTTGATTGGTTAGACTTTTTCTTTGGCATATACTAATGAATTTCTGAGCCCTGGTAATACTAATGAAACCTTTCTTGTTTTCTGACATTTCCGTCAGGATCTTGTACTATAATGCCTGAACAGTTTCAAATCAATGGTAAAAAAATACTGAATATTTTCGCATGATATTATGATTAAACAATTGATGAGCTCGCCTTTGTGGCATGTTGACGGTGAAACCGAAAGGATAAATTTCGTAACGTTATGTTATTAGAATTGTGCATGTACACTGAATCACGGGACATGACATCAACACGGTTCAAGAGGGTCCAGCACCAACAATGTACATCGCGTTAAGTACATCACTGCTCGGATAAGATAAACCAAAACCAGGACATACAAGTGGACCAGGCCACTACAATTTAATTTTTCCTATGTTGACTTTAGATGAAAGTTATTTTCTTGAAAAATGGAATACCCTAATTATGATAGATATTTAATTATAAACATATCCAAATAAACTGTGAATACAACCATTGTACTTAATAAACTCAAAGAAAATGAACTATACATATATATATATATATATATATATATATATATATATATATATATATATATATATATATATATATATATATGTGGATCAGTGTTACTTCCCGGGTTTTTCCAGATTTCCTCTGCCAGATATACTGGCCGCCCTATATAGTGATAAAATGACATTAAGATCAAACCAGCACTAACAAATATTAGCAACATTGCTGCTATTCCGTTCCATTGCAAACACCCACACCCCACTCCATGGGAAAAATCATTACATTGTTATGTGTGTGTTTATCGGAAACGTAATCTTTCAATGATAAGAATGAGAACAGGTATTTATGAATGATAAGAACGAGAACAGGTATTAAGCCGAAAATGGATTTTTAACACTTTGTAACGTTCAAGACAAATGGTAGAAAACTACTCAAGGATATTGATCTCAATTGATTTAAATTTACAGATTGTAATGCCAACTTCCCCCAATGTATTTTCATCTGTACTACATTCAACAATTTCGTTTCGACATGGAAATTTGTCAATACGGTGTTTTTGATGCAAAACTATGATAATGCCATGTACAGGGAACAATGTCAAACATCGACGTCCGTCAACGTCCAATATCCTAGAGGCATGTTTATTTTATGTGTTACAGTGTATATATAATTGTAAGATCAAGGAATTCATCTTCTCTATTTATATAGTTGATGGTTTATATTTAGCAAGACTGCTAGTTTTAATTAGTTATATTCTAAACATGTTTATCAGGATGACGAGACTACCCATAAATTACTAAGCTTTTGTACCGGACACTGAAACTTCTTAAATGCATAGTTTTTTAATACTTTTATTGATGAAAGCACCCAATATAGTCCAAAGTTTTATTTTTTCTATATTAGCAACATAATGAAAGAAGTTGTTCTGAAGTATTGTTTATGTTTGATTAGTTAAAAATATGGTTCTTACTTTTATCATAAAGCAAGGTTACTGCAGAAAATTGTTTTACCTCTCGCCTTTTTAATGGGCTTCATACACCCCACCCACCCCAGGAAGAAAGACAGAAAAGAAAAAAAACCGGTAATTTTAATTATAATGATCCAATTGGCTATATATAAAAAAGAAACCTACATGAAAGTTTTTGGCATGTAAATCTTATCACCTAATTAACCACTCGTTACTATGAATTGGCTAGGATGAAAAGATAACTTAAGAATCACCAGAATCTAGAAAACCATGACTATTTCCAGTTGGCTGTGTAGGTAGGCTAACGGACCAATCGCCAAAAGCACAAAAAGCCGATAAAATAGCATTGCAACTTCTGTAAAAGCTTTTCATTGAATAATTTACCTTGCTCTCACTGTATGAGAGATTTTCGGCGGATTATTCAAACCTAAATACGCAGACTAATCGGATAAACATATATGCTGCTTACAACTTGTCACTTTCATATCGTTGTTGTCTAGGACAACGTATTGGAACTACTATTTCAAAAGAGTTCTTGCAGAAATATTGACATATAATGCAATCATGACAAGTGGGTTATTTACGTTTAGGAAATACTTTATAATAGAAAGTTACCCTTGTAAGTCTGTATGTTTTACAGTCCTATCCACCCACAAACTGTCTCACTTTTCTCTGGATTATTCCATAGACAGAAACATCCGACTCTAAGTTGTATTTTTGGTTCGTTATATGTATGTATGTATGTATGTGTATGTGTGTGTGTGTGTGTGTGTGTGTGTGTGTGTGTGTGTTTGTGTGTGAGTGTGTGTGTGTGTGTGTGTAAATTACTCTGAATCGGGATTCTGATTTTAAAATGGAATAAATTAATTATTTATATGTTGATATAAAATACAGGTCACTCTTTGGAAGGAGTGTAATTAGATATTTGGATAGCAGGCAGTCAGACAGGCAGATCGATAAAAAGATAAGTAAGTAGACAGATAGTACCCAAGTTTTTGTTGGTTTTTTTTTTGTGGTTTAACGTCATTTTAAGCAAAAGATAGGCTATACATAGCGGCCAGTATTACTGGTGGAGGAAGAACCCGGAAAACCCCGGAAAGAGCCACAAACCAACGAGAGGCTACTGGCAAGCTTTCTCACATACCCACATTGGCCGAATCCGAGACTCGAACCCACGCAGACAGAGATGAGATGGCAGCGATCCATAACGGATAGCGCTTTACAACACTCGGCCACTTGTAGAATCTTGACTTTCCACTTAGGTAATTAAATATGATATCGCTACCGATGTACGATTCAGTTTGAAGAAAAATAACAGTAAAGTATAATCCATTTTATAGAAACCGTTTGGATTCAAAAATGGATTCATAAAAAAAGCATTTTTGTTTCGTTCTTGATTTTTAAAATATTTAATAGTGACGGTACAGATTTATAGAAAATACTGTGACATGAGGAGTTTCAGCTTAATGGACTCATCGCTATAACACTGAAACTCGCATTTAGACCATTTCGATAGTCCACTTGAACTTGTTCAAGACGAAAACTTCCCGCCATTACTATTTTCCCCTTATTATATTGATCTAAATGTAATAATGTTCCAATCAAATATTGAGGCGGCTATCATTTTTAGAAGAAAATTCCTTATATCTTTATTGTTTGCTGATGATACGGTAATCTTTTATGAGACAGCAGATGAACTTTGAATAAGTTACATGTATAATGTATCAGATGGAATATACTTGCAAATATTGATAAAAGAATGGTCATGTATTTAAGATAGAGTTAATAGACTGAACTTTGATTGAACGTTTTATATAGGCACTGAGATGTGTTTCTTGACATGGTGGATAATATTAACTTTTTTTTAGAACTTGTTTTTACAAGCAATTTTTTTCCCAATATGCTACAAACAATATTGATAGCAAAGGTGTCAAAGCAATGAAGGTACTTTTGAATAATTCTAATTTCTATAATGTACGGTGATTTATTTGATTACTTTTTATCTCAAAGTCTTTCTTAATTCCATGATATTTGTTTGAAAGCTGAAAATTAGAAAGGGTACACAGAAATATATTCCATTGTCTAATAATTAGTAAGTAGATAGATTCGGTAGATCCATATGGAAATAATTAGTGTAGATAGATAGGTTGAAACTATTTCTACCGACAAATATCAATATCTGTTTTGCTGACCACGTCCATTTCTTATGAATCGTACATGGAGATGAGCGATACATAATTGTGGCTGATGTTTGGAATTATCTCGTATTATCTGGGTCAGTTACCTTTTGGATGCAAGGTACAATGATCACTGTATCTGATCTAATTTTATCTAATTGACATACAATGGAGCCAGCGGTACTTTTAGATGCTGTACAATTGTCTGCTTACTTGATTAGAGAAAAATCGGAATTTTCAACATTTGGAAACTTAAAGTTATTTTAACATTTACAGCATGATTAAAGTATTAAGATTACTACTTTGTGAAATTACTGAAGTCACGACTTGTGCATCACTCTCTCTCTCTCTCTCTCTCTCTCTCTCTCTCTCTCTCTCTCTACACACACACAGAGCTGTTAAATATACTGTGTATATAATTAATCTTGAATTCAACGCAGTCTGAGCGGAGATAGTATATTTCAGTCATGGGAACGCTCATTCTAGCTTGTTATTGGTTTCTTATACTCCTGACGGTTTGCGACGGTATTTCGAGATAAGCACGACCTGATAGATTAAGACCATCATATCCTATCTGTAATGTTCTCCCTCGGACACCCAAATGAGTTCACTTACAGACACAAAAGTGTGATTTTGTACGAGACTTTCGTGTTTTGTGCTTGACAAATCAATGCAAGGCCCATTGCTACGCTAATACATTTAATGTTTCGGTATTAAGGTGTATTTTATATTTGCACCAATTAAAATTTCAACAAAAATTCTCATACGAATGAGAAGATGTTGATAATCTCATCTAAAATTGTCATCTATTAAAATATACGTTGCTAACGTCATCTATAACATACGTCTATAACATACATAAACTAGTACCTACGATGCTAACGTCATCTACAATATAAAGTAGTATATACATTGCAAACATCTGAGATGCACATAAACTAGTGTTGATGTTGCTAACGCCATATATAATGGATATTTAAAAAGCGAGAAGCTTTTAATTAAATAGCTCGTTTGGGTTTCTTATTTTGGTTACTTTCATGGCATACTACAACATTCGCAACTTCGAGGTCAACCCTATGGATCCTGCTTAGAGTGATTGGCGATAGCTCCCAGTTTGACCACTCATTTTTTTTTTGTAGTCTCTCAGTACAATTGTAAAAATATACGAGGTTGTCCAAATAGACTGGGTGTTGCTATTTTGTTGGAAAATTTCCGGCGAACAAAATGTTTGAATTTTCTGTAATTTGCTGATCCAACATACATCCGAGGCATAATTTTGTCTTGCAAAAATAAGCAAGGTAGTTCTAAATATTATAGAGTGCAAGGGACCTTTTAAATGCAAAATTTATTGGTGCGTACTCCTACCTCATATAAAAATTCATTAAAAAAAATAATTCATGAGTAACATTAAAAATGTCCATAGCATAATAAGGCCAAACATAAAAATATCATCCACTTGACTTTACAAGTGAGTGGGAATTCATGTAATATAGAGTTGATTCTCTCCCACCCCCAACTTTATACATGCAATTCTCATATCCGAAGGCCACTTTTGAGAACACGTGATACTCACAGTGCAAACACAAGCTCTTTCCCTGGGTGATATTTTTGAAAAACATTGTGTACTTAACAGTTTGATGCAGTTCAAAATAGTTGTCATCCAAGCAGTTATTGAGATATTCTACTTGCCTTGAACCAACATATCTACTGCTATAAGTGGCTAGCTCTGCTTAATAGCCGACTATTGGTATTTAACTGCCTACATGCTGTGAAGTGGCTACATGAGGTATACATACCTCGTATCACTTTCAAGATCAACACAAGTCGGAAAGAGTAGATTCACAAATATATCCATATTTTTAATTATTACATAATGATAATTCAAAAAACATGCCATAGCCTTTACAGATATTTAACATTTGCAAAGTGCCAATTTACGAATTTCTCTACTGTCATTAATATGATTATTAACCGCTGTGTTACTGTGCCAATCTGCTGCTTGAAATGAATGAACAAAAACAAATGGTGGGGGTAATGCTTTCATTTATACAAAATTTAAGGACAAAAAACTTTGAGAGAACTATACTTAGTTTGTCCATGGTAAAACTGGATGTGTAATTAGTTATTAAAATAAATACTCATATAACAGAAAAGAAATCAGCAGAGGACGTTCCTTAGTATTTCTGGGCAAGAGAAATCCTAGTTATGGGCTCCGAATCAATCCTAATAGAATGTTCGGTATTTTCAGATCATAACTCGAACACTTTTTCTAATAAACACATTTTAATAAGCAACACTCTTGCGTTTCTTCCTATTGAAACACTCACTTATGAATACAAATACAATATTCTTTATTCTTTTAATTTCGTTTTTGTTTTCATTTTGCTCATGCATTATCGCTAGTCTGTAAACTTAAACTGTATCAGTTTTCAAAAATAAAGGTCATGAAAATTTCGGTCGGTAAACTTTGTTTTCCAATGGACAAGTGCGTCAGTCAAAACCTGTATTATCTGAGTGACAAGGTTCTTTATAGCTAAGTTAAATGTACACTCAGAGGCTGAATCGGTTAAATAACTAGGACAGAGAGTGGACTTTGAGACACACATTTTACACACCTCTCTGAGTGAGTATAAATACGACTTGCACATTCGCTTCGGTCAAACCCGATCACACCAAGAGACAAAGCTGCTCCTCCATGGAGCTGACGCCAGTTATATTCCTAGCCCTTGTGGCAGGATGTTGGGCTGGTATGTACTACACTACTTCCATGATATTTATTTATTTATTTATTTATTTATTCATTTATTTAATTTTTATTTATTTATTTTTAAATGCTTTTCGTTTGGTCCTTAGGACGTTCACTAATCAGTTAATGCTTGCTTTTCTGTTAATTGGTTGGTTTGGTAGCTTGATTGATTTGTAAATATGTTCGGAGGAAAATTAATAAAACAACAACAAACATTGCAGTTTATATATTGCAATTCATATATTTCTTCCGATTCAACTTTGGCTTGTCGCAGATATTTGTCTGTATAATTTTCGACTGAGTTAATGATGGCCTTCTACGGATAACGAGAAAGGTACTGCAAACGTTATGTGTATGCTAGTAAAAATATAACTGTTTGTATACATGTGACTCAAATTTCAATACATATCAAATACTATCTAAAACATTTAGAGAGTAGAAGCTCAATTGAGTAATATATATATATATATATATATATATATATATATATATATATATATATATATATATATATATATATATATATATCACCATTTTAGTAAAAAGCTTCACGATACATTTGATAAACATATAACGTTTATACTCGCTTATTACCGGTAGTCGAGTACAACTGTAAGCAACGCAGGCCCTGATATGCCGTCCCACTGTGTTAGCGGATAGGAATCCATACTGGTTACTCCAACAAATTAATAGAGTCAGATATGCCAGCATATTATGCGACGTTTGCAGTTTCACTCGACCTATATGATAATATGTGCGGGACATGTACACTAGTATTGTATGTATAAAGCATTAGGAACGTGATGTATTTTCAGGAGAAAGATAACAACGACAAAGTATGAAATAATGTATATCGATGATTTCTATTTTTAAAGTAGCCTTAACAATTTTTCAGTCATATTTATATGGTGTCGGCAGTGAGTCAGCATAAAGTGATGTCTAGCACTGGGGCATCATGAGACAGTCATGTACCATAATGTCCCACGCAGTCATATTATCCTGACACCCGGCCAACCAGTCCTAACACTAACCTCTTAATGCTGAGCAGCTGTTAGTACCATTTTATAAGTTTTTGGTATGACTCGGCCGGGGTTCGAACCGTCGTTATTCCGCATCCAAGGCGGATACCCTAACCACTAGGCCACCGGTACGGTGGATGAAGGAATATAAGAATTTATTATATATTATTTAAAATCTGATATTTATAGTTTTTAAATTCTCAAATTCTCTTCTTTTGTTTTAATATCTTCTTTTGGAAAAGCACACTGAAAAATATAATAACATTCGCATTGAACATATAATAGCTGCCGGTTTATTCATTTTCAGGTCCTATTGCAGAGACAATATCAAAAGAAGACACATGTGCCACGACGTGTACTGGTAAGGTCCACAGCAATCATTTACAGCGTTCATATTCCCATGTTATCATTTGTGTCATGATAGCATTCCCATAAACAGTACAGATGAAGCATACAATTAATTAATTTAGGAAGCAAACATAATGTTAATAGATCTAGACCAGACTCACGAACTTTCTACGAAGAATTTAACTGATCAAATCTTGTTGTCATTAAAGTTCGAATGATGTGAAATAGGATATATCAAGATAAACTATACAATATAGACCTCTGTTTTTATTTTTGAATGAAGACATCATTCAACTTAATGACAACGTATAATATATAACGCGTTTTTGAATTATTTCCTTTAGGCCCAAGCAAATTCAGCTACAGATCAGGAACGACTTACGTGTACCAGTATGATGTGGAGACCAAAACTGCAGTGATGGGATCCTTTGATCACCACACCGGACTGCGCATGTCTGCCAAAGTACACATTGAGGTCCTCAGCCAATGTGAATTTGTCATGCGGGTAAGAACGGCTCAAATTTCGGTAACATCTTAACACATTCGTCGTATGTAATTCCATTAATCTGAAAGGAGAATCGTGTATCAGACCCATTTTAGACAAATACAAGTTCGGGGACCCTCTACAGAAATCATCAACTTCTGAGAGAGTGGCGGGTGTAAGGTGAATTTTTTTTATCCCATTGATCCCATTCAAGATTGCTCTTAGAACTCACCTTTCTCGACTGTAAGAACAAAATTAAAGACCTAATAATGTTTTCTACCTTACATATTTTCAGTATGTTTTATGTTTTCTAATTTCATGGTGGGTTTTTTGTGTAATCATATCATTATATATGTTTCGTATGTTATATGTGAATTCTATTGTTGTAAAGCGTTTAGAGCATTTAGAGATTAGGCGCCATACAAAGTCCTCATTATTATTATTATTATTATTATTATTATTATTATTATTATTATTATTATTATTATTATTATTATTATTGCAACATCCACGATGCATGTGATCTTGGTATACCTCTATGTTACTTTCATGTACTGTGGCTGACATTTCTTTGGGCATTGTCCTTGCGGAAAGTGCATATGATATAAACAAACAGTTCATTAAAATGACCGCGCCCTTGTGCTAAAAAAAAGCTTGAATTAATATAAATTATACTATCTTAGCAGTTATTAAAATATGGAATCGGAGCTAATACGTTTTTTCAAAGATGCACATCTGAAGTAAACCTAAGCTGTTTATTCTATACTGCATATTACACACATCAATCACACACTAACACAAAGGGAATTAAAACAGTTTTAAACAATACCTATGATATACAAGGCCTTTTATAAACAGCTAGTGTAACCAGTACGGAAAACTTGGGAAATCATATTTCCTTAAAAAAGTAACACATGCAAAATACGAAACTGTAGGGTGCCACATTCACTGTAAATTGATACAATACTTTAGTTGCTTGTTTTGTGCAGAAACCTTACGTTAAGCTTTTTATTTAAGTTTTCAAATCACAAGTGAAACAGTGATTTTGCTTTCTCAAGACGTTAATGTATTATAACAGTATTCCTATACTAATCTTGTTTTTTATCACATGATTTCTTATGAGGATGCAAGAAGTGAGCAAAGGAGAGATTTTAAAATGTCCACACTTTATTCTTTCATGACACATAAGGATCGTTAAAAATAATCCATTCTTAAACTCCTTTGTAAAAATGTATTGAAAAGAAATGAAAATGATTCGCGTAGGTGAATACCAAAGATACCAAAAATAGTATAATTATTAAGTCCATTTAAAATTAATTTAATTCATATCTTATTAGATGTTCTTCCTTTTGGTCTAAACAAAATTATGTAACAATATAGCATATTGAAATGCTTTGCAATTATTCCATAAATTCTTTCTCTCGCATCTAAATTTACTGGAAATGCTTACTGATAGTGGATATGAAAAAATTAAACAATATGAGAGCACCTTTCCATCACACCACCCCAACCCAACAAACTTAAATAAAACCAAAGTCTTTCGTGACAGGATCGATATAAAGTCTTCACTGAAAACACCCTAGATTATATGGAGCTCTTTTATTTTCAGTTGAGTAATGTGGTGCTATCTGAAACCAATCCAAACTCTCCCTTGGAGATGAGGACCTTGGACAGTGAATTTTCAAGAGCCATGGAACGGAATCTTCTTCGCTTCTCCTTCCAAGATGGACGTGTTGAAGAACTATGCCCCGCTGTTGGCGACGCACCATGGGTACTCAACATCAAGAGAGGAGTCCTGTCCACCTTCCAAAACAGCATGGAGAACCTTCAAAGGGACCAGAAAGTCAAAGAGGTACCGATTTTCTCGTCTCTCATTACGTCTGTTGTTCAAATAATCATTACAAGCACAATTTCGATTTTGTTACTAATATCTTTGTTATTTATCAACTAAATCGAAAACATCAACATTCACAAGAATATAATCTGTAACGTTTATATTTTCCAGACTGATGTATCCGGAGACTGCGACACAGAATACACAGTTGGAGAGGGAGACCGGTATACCACAATTGTCAAGAAAAGCAAAAATTTGCTCGGATGCCATAACCGTCAAGGAGCTCAGACAGCCATCAAGGGAGTCCCCTACACTTCTTCCTCGGTAAATCTGTCGCATCATATTTCGTTTGTGTCGTATTTCACTTTATTTGAATCCAACTACATAGGACTACATAACAACATTAAATAAATATATTTAACATTTCTAGGAGCTGAGTAGAAAATAGTACGTTTTACGTCATAGCCTACTGTGAATCATTTTACATAATCTTGCATTTTAAACAATGTGCATACGAAATTACACATGTATTCCAGCAACATCCGGAGATGTAACTCACAACACTATTGCGGTAATACTCGACAGTCCTTCCATATGATTCCTAAGTATTGGTTTACATTCATATGTAGTTGTGTAATGTCTTTAAGCTCCTCTTAACAATGTTAAGATAGATATAGGAAACTTGTTTCGGTGTTGATTCTACCTCTAATTTTGGCGTTTTGATCCCGCCCCAGCAGAGGGACATGGGTGGGTTTCATCAATTTGGAATACATTTCAAATACCTCCTGAGTTGTTTGTTTTGAATGTCTGACAAGTGTGATAAATGACCGAAGTGTAAAAACGTGCCATACTTCGATTCCACGGCAATACCCCGCGGTATATACCTACCCTGAGGGACTAAGTCTGTCAGAATTTAAAACTATTCATATCGCCAGCCAAAACCAATATATACACATACTGGGCCTAAAATGAGAAATCTGATCTTGCCACTAATACTCAATCTAGTCATTTTGAGACGATTGAGATCCACACCCAGTAGAAACATATCCAGTGACTAGGGAATGAGCAAACGAATGTATACCATCAATTGCCATTATCCTTAGAATCGGTCCCTCGACAGCGGGACTAAATCCTTGCACACAAAAAATGAAAGTTATAGAGATCTCAGTGGGTGTATCCTTATCTCAAAAAAGGCTCTCTAGCTATATCTTATCTTGAAAATTATCAATACGAACACCCTATAACTATATGCATAATTATGCGATACGGAAAAAAATACACATACTACTTTATATTTTCCATGCGACAGTCCATACCGTTAGGGAACCTATTTAAGAGGGTTGATAATCAGGACCGAGGTCAAATTTGGGAAGAATATAGTTACATATGTGACATTTCCTCATCAAATACATTATTAACTTCAAATTAGATTTGAAAAAATAGTTTTCGAAAGCATGGATTAACATATATAAAAACATAATTGGTACACGAGCTCAAGCAGTTATCTACATTTACAGAGGTAGAACGTTTACAAGTACTAAATCCGTACATCTAATGGACGGTTTGTCTTCTGAATTACAGGACATTCAGTCACTACCAATTTTGCATGGAACACACGAATGTGAGCAGGAAATCAACACCAGGGCACAAATAATTAAGAGTGCCATCTGCAGGGAGTCCTACAAATTTCTCCCCTTCTCCAGGGAATCCAGTGGAGCTGTTACAAACAGTACACAGAAGCTGACATACGTAGAGGAAAGATCCGGGGTATCAGCACAAAGTAAGTGCTATTTGTAATTATAGAAAACAATGGCTATACTTGTTATTACCAAAGTCAAGGCATTACATTTGCACTAGATGGAAGCCGACTACTACATATATTTCGTTTCCGAATATTGCATGTTATTATGTTTGATGGACATAAATAAACTTCTAAACGTTTAATCACAAATTTCGTTTGTTGCAGGACCAGTAGATAATCGAGCGACTTTACTCTTTGAACATTTCAATGATGTCAGTAGCTCTGATCAATCCAGAAAGGCAGTGGAAGGGAGATTGATGGATATTTGCCTAAATACCAAATCTGGTATTCAGCCTGAGACACCTCGCCTCTTCGCCGGTCTTGTGTACTCTTTGAGGAAATTGGACGCAACATCAATCAACCAGTTATATCAGGAGATCCAAAGAGGTTCCATATGTTCAGACAACAAGGCACGCCTAAGGTGAGTAACCAATTTATTCCATGTTTTCTCTCAATGGTAAACATTATAATTGCACTGATCTGATGTCCAATAAAGTTGATTCATGTGTGTTATATTCCCTCGCCTTGACATTGTTTCAAGTAATACTTATTCTTTCTCCTGCCTTGCATTAAACAGACATTCGTTTTGTTTCTATAACGTCGTACCATCGAAAAGGTGAATTAATTTAATATTGTCATCTGACCGATTTCATAGCAATCTTTAACATTTCTAGCCAATGGCAATATGCTCCTCTTTTAAAATGTTGATCTTTTATTCCTAACAGCAAATTCTTCCTTGATGCAATTCCTATGGTTGGAACAAGTTCATCTCTTCAAATGCTTACTAGACTCATTTTGAACAAAGAAGTCACGGGAATTGAGGCAGAGATGTGGATGACTACCATGGCTTTCATTCAGAAGCCAACAATGGAAATGCTGACCGAAATAAAGGTAGCTTAGATACGGAACAACATACCATCTAATTTGTATACCAAACTTGTATATTATTATTCATAATAATTACATTTGGTAAAAACAATACTTTATTACTCTTCATATATCTGTTCTACTGGAATTGACTTTCAGACACTAATTGTCACCACATTCAAGAATCCATGTTTATTTCTGTAAAACTGAATTCTACAATAAAACGGACGGCTTGATCGAGAAAAAAACTAAATATCTTACTGAATGTATATGGAAAACATAAAATATCTAAGGAATGACTTAATATTATAATGATAATCTTTACGTGTCATAACATTCAATGAACTACTGACAATTCATATGACCAGAGTTAGTATTCTATCGAAACAGTTTCAATTTCTGGGTGATTATTATCACATGATTTAACACACTACAACAAGCGACACTGGATTAGCATTTTGATATAGTAGCGATGTTTGCGATTGACCAATACATACAATTCAATTAAGAACCAATTTCGACTTTCAGATTTACTTATAACGATTCTTGTTACAGATAAATCTGTGGAGCAGCAGTGTCATTCATTTTGTTTAATTTTGATTGAGAGAAGATGGTTCTCTAGTCTGAATCTACTAACAAGTTTAACATACATACATACATACATACATACATACATACATACATACATACATACATACATACATACATACATACATACATTGATTGATAGAGCTATAGAGATATATATGTTTGATTTCCAACTATCTTTAGCCTCTTCTGACAATGGAAGATGACAATGGTAAAGCCATGCTTGCAGTAAGTTCCCTAGTTAATAGACTATGTCTCTTCAACGATGCCTGTGACAGTGATCCAGCGGTAAACGAGATTATTTCAACCATCGAAAGCAAGATCGGATCTAGCTGTAGAGTCAACGATGCTACGATGAAAACCGTAAGTAATACAATAATCATAACAATTATCTGTAAATGTTTGGAGATAAAGTTCTAAGTTTTTATTGATAAAATGGTATTGTTTTATTCTATCCGATGCATACAAATTTCGCATGTCATCGTAATGTTTCGTACATATTGTATCTTGATATTAAATCTGATGACGTGAACCTTCTTTCTCAAAGATAAATGCAACTTCGAAAGAGTTTGGTAAAGAGATTCTATTCAAATTGTGATTCTCATTCGAAAATAGTAATATCTATTTATGATATTCTTTTGCAATGTGGAAGTTCGTATGAGCTATTCGTATTTCATTCCAGGTTCTACTGAGTCTACGAGCCATTGGAAATGCTGGGCATGCACATAGAGCGATTCCAACCCTAACTAAATGCTTCACGCCGACAACCAATCCTATGGAGATCCGTCTATCTGCAGTTGAAGCCTTCCGTCGAATCTCCTGCAATGCAGATGTATGTTCCCAACTAAATCTATATTCAAATCAAAATCGTGGGAAAAGTTAATGTAATATTTTTTAACATGACGCAATCTATTTCTTAAAATTTTGTTCTTTTTGTCTATAAGAGAGAACATTGGGACATTCTGGATGTTTCTTACTCATATATGACAATTATTTTCCTAAAGAAAGTTCTATACTTCTTTCAGTGGAGAGCTATAGAAGCGTTGTTCCAGAACAAAGAGGAAGACTCCGAACTCCGCATAGCTGCATACCGCTCCCTGATGGAATGCCCATCAGCGAACAGACTTAGCATAATCAAGAAGACACTTCAGACTGAGGAAGTCAACCAGGTTGGTTCTTACATATGGTCCCACTTGACCAATTTGATGGAGACCTCTGACCGCCACAAACAGGAGATCCGCTCTATCCTCGAAGATGATGCTCTTCAGAAGGAGTTTGATTTAGACAAACGAAAGTTCTCCAGAAACTATGAGAAATCTTTCTTCATTGAAAGGATGAACACAGGTGCCAAGTTCGAGGGCGACCTCATCTGGTCAACCAAGTCTTTCATCCCGAGATCTGGAATGGTCAATCTGACAGTCGATCTCTTCGGAAATACTTTTAACCTACTACAGCTTGGAGGAAGACTGGAAGGTCTGGAATACTTCATCGAGTCCTATTTTGGACCAAACGGTTATTTCGGTGAAAACCAACAAGCAGCTGAGACTACTGCTGTTAGATCCATCCGTCCCGACCAGATCAGCAAAATTGACAGAAGGGTAAGTTTAACATCATATCATAGTTTCCATCTTTTACTTCTTCTAGACACCTGCTAAACCAAAACGTGATTGATTCAACAGCATCCTTGCTGATCAGATCAATGAAATGTATTATTTGACAAGAGTGTTAGTAGACAGGCATTGCATATTATTTACGTTTTTTTTCTTTCTTCTTTTCTTTTGTTCTTATATCAATGCCACAGATGTTCACAACTCATCACCTCTATATAACTCTTTAATTTGGTTCAATATCTGAACAGCTGAAGAGCACTTTGGACCAGTTGAAGGGATCTCTATACATGCGGGTCTTTGGAAATGAATTACGCTACATGAGCTTCAATGGACAGCAACCGACTGGTACTGGTCAAGATTTTGACATCTTCGAAATGATCAAAAAGATTTCCAAAGGGAGCGATTATACCCTGAGTGAAAGTTTCATGTTCCTTGACAGCAGTGTTATCATTCCCACCAGTGCAGGATTCCCTCTAAACTTCACCGTCAATGGCACAGCAACAGTGGAACTTAAAGCGAACGGAAAGTTCGATATCCGAAAGTTGTCCTCCGACTTGGAAATAAGCGGCCTTATACAGCCAAGGTAAGTTAAGCTGAGCAAGCTTATGAATCCGACATTTGAATAGTAACCCCTATGTTGCTCGGATTGTTTCATTTATAATTGCAAATGTATCGAATTTCAATCAGTATTATGTAGCAAATACAAAAATTAAACTGAATGTCTTAATAGCCGTGATCCGTATACTTTACGAAAACACTAATCAATTCATCTATGGTGACTTTCAATTGAAATCTACTTTTATGAAACACATACTATAACCATTAATGTTGCAAGTAGGTAATGCAATTATGAATTTAATAATGACTTGTTTTTCAAATTCAATTTGGATAGTGGAGCCATCGAACTTTCGAGCACGATGAGTGTTGATGCCTTTGTTACCAAAAGTGGTCTGAAGATGGTGTCCACTTTGCATACAAGCAGTGCCCTTCAAGGAAAGGTTCAGTTGTCTAATGGACGTGTCTTCGTTGCTGAGCTGGATATGCCTCAAGAGAAAATGAACATCATCAGTGTCAAGTAAGAGTTCACTTTCATCAGTACGTAATCTATTTTGCACCAATGACATTCTCCTATTATATCACCACTGAGAAATTGAATCCATTCTTTTTTGCAAGAAGAAATATATAGATGTGTGCCGTTTTATTCATTAGTTTTTCTCGGTAATTAGTACGTTCTTGCATGTTGTTTTAAACCACGTTTCTCTGCTTTACTCCGTATAATATCAGTTATGCCGTACTTGGATTTTAGGACGATATCCATGATTGTTTAGAGAGTTACGTTTTGTAGTCTAGAATTTATCATTCAATTGTAGTATATAAAACTGCCTGAAGAAACCTGAATTCAAACTAATTATCTGATGCTAAAAGAAATCATTTATTATTGACATCTGTATACTTCATCTGATTAAACCAATTCCATTATGCTTCCAGTTGTACCTTTTTGTGTAATCCGAGTGGGGCTGTTCTTCAGAGCTTCTTAAAGTAATTATTAAAAGTAGCTTAAAGTCGAATAACTTACAAAGTTATTTCCAAGATGAGACATTTATAATCTTGAAAGCTGGTTATGAAACAAGCTGAGTGTATAGTACAATATATTTATAGATCATCCAAGCTGTCATCTTTTTCTTTTAACTACATCAGGACTGCATTTTTCACTGTTCACCGTGATGTTGAAAAGGAGCAGAAGATGATAACCAATAATAGACAGACCAAACGTCTTTGCTCCGGAGCCGATTTGTCAAAGATTGTCGGTCTAGAACTATGCGGAGAGCTTGAATTCCCTAATGCTTCCATGGAAGCAAATGCTCCCTACTTTCCTCTCACTGGACCCGTTAACATGGGGTTGACTCTTTACAAGAGAGATGCGCATACTGGGTACAGATTTCAGGCCAAATCAATACATGTAAGTAAGGTAAAGGGAACGTAGTTTTTTCACTCTTCCAAAACAAGATTCAGCAACACAGACATACAGTTGTCCGATCCCATTTAAATCAGTTTAGATCATGCCAAAGCTATACTCAAAACGTTTAGATTGAACGAATGTTTTTCTTCTTCTTCTTCTTCTTCTTCTTCTTCTTCTTCTTCTTCTTCTTCTTCTTCATGTTATTATTATTATTATTATTATTATTATTATTATTATTATAGTGAAATTATAGTCAATATACGTTACGTCACCTCTGATATTTGTAGATACTATATATAAAGTCTCCTACTAGTAATATCATAACTTTCTCATCTCTGATTGTTATATTTCAGACAGGAAATGTCAATCTAATACATCTAAGTTTCGACACTCCTGGATCCAAAGTTAATAGAGCTCTAACTGCTGATTTCAACTTGAACAAGAACGACATGACCCTAGACATAAGCTTTGTAACTCCATGGAAAGGCGCTGATTTCAAAGGTACGTTGGTATTTCTTTGCAAACGCATATATTCGATGTTTTGTCTCGTATCTTTCTTTTGTTTTTTTTTTGTCTGTCACAGGTCTTTCTATTATACAAATCTGAGATGAAGCGTTTAAAAGACAAATATGTACGTTTTTATTTCGGATTATGGATAACTTAATTATCTTTGTGACCTAATTAACTTTTCATAATTGGATTAGGAGCGATCACCAATGATGCAAGCACAAAATCCCTTACTGGAAAATTGGTATGGGATAACAACATGCGGTACCTAGTGAACAGCCGCGTCCAGATCGATCGCAATGGAAACCAAGTGACGTATACTCCATCTCTTGAAATCCGTATACCCAACATAGACACTGTCAGCGTGAATGGCGTCGTCAAATATAGCCCATGGACTCTGTTGGACCTTGATCTTGCATTTTCGGGAATCACCATCCGACCATCCAACGTAAAGGGTAATTCAATTATTATTATTATTATTATTATTATTATTATTATTATTATTATTATTATTGGCAAACATAATTAGCAAATTTCTATCGACATTTTTAACTTACTATCAGAAATCCTTGCGTACATACAGGACATACCCATTACTTACATATATTATTGCATACCACCTACCAAGGGAAACCTGTGTGGCTTAAATATTTATCTGTAATGTTTACTTTTTCGCTCTTTTTCATGATTCAAACCTATTTACAATGCAGTACAAAAGTGCTGCCTTTTATTCTAGTCTCAATATTTTGAGTATAAGAGATAAATGACCTTCACATAAGCTTTACATATTGTAGCCCTCTAAATCATAATCACATATACCCCTTATAATTCTTCAGCCACCATTGAGACTAATTCTGGCATGGCGGGCATGAAATGTAGCATCAGCGTCGGTAAAGAAGAATATTCCTTGGAAACCCGTATGCAGACAGAACAAAACAAAAAGAATCTGATTTACAATCCCATTCTCTCTATCCGGACTCCAAAAGGAGAGCTTGTTGCTTTGGGAGGCTCCGTTTCATACGTCAAGGGGAAGGGATGCAACGTCAACTTGGTTTTGGACAAAGCTTTTGAGAAACAAGTTTCGCTTAAAGGTATGCATTACTGAAAGAAATAAACCCCATACTTATTGATACGATTCTCTAGCTTAGGGTTTATATGTTTGAAAACTTCCATTGTTCTATTATGGGCAGTATGAAATAAAATACACCAATAGCTGTCTACCGTGACATAACTTTGTCATACAGTTAAACTATGTGAGATATCTTGTACTTAAGCTACCTTCAGCAATTCATTCACTGAATAATGCGACCTGTGTCACGGTATCAGGCACGTAATACTCAAGTACTAAATGTGTGTGAAGAGAATGCGGTCCTGT
>JARLTB010000564.1:0-42058 GCA_030141615.1 Unio pictorum
CCGGTTTTAAAGTATGGTGACGTACTATCCAATGGTGCGCATCCAATAAACCAAGTATTAACCAAATCCAAGCGGGGTAAAGGGTTTCAACAGCTTTTATCTAAGCCCAACTGATCCATAACATGAAAAACCAAAAAGTCCGTTTTTCATCAAAAGTCATGCTGAAAAAAATGGTGGGAACCGGTTTTAAAGTATGGTGACGTACTATCCAATGGTGCGCATCCAATAAACCAAGTATTAACCAAATCCAAGCGGGGTAAAGGGTTTCAAAAAGCTTTTATCTAAGCCCAACTGATCCATAACATGAAAAACCAAAAAGTCCGTTTTTCATCAAAAGTCATGCTGAAAAAAATGGTGGGAACCGGTTTTAAAGTATGGTGACGTACTATCCAATGGTGCGCATCCAATAAACCAAGTATTAACCAAATCCAAGCGGGGTAAAGGGTTTCAACAGCTTTTATCTAAGCCCAACTGATCCATAACATGAAAAACCAAAAAGTCCGTTTTTCATCAAAAGTCATGCTGAAAAAAATGGTGGGAACCGGTTTTAAAGTATGGTGACGTACTATCCAATGGTGCGCATCCAATAAACCAAGTATTAACCAAATCCAAGCGGGGTAAAGGGTTTCAAAAAGCTTTTATCTAAGCCCAACTGATCCATAACATGAAAAACCAAAAAGTCCGTTTTTCATCAAAAGTCATGCTGAAAAAAATGGTGGGAACCGGTTTTAAAGTATGGTGACGTACTATCCAATGGTGCGCATCCAATAAACCAAGTATTAACCAAATCCAAGCGGGGTAAAGGGTTTCAACAGCTTTTATCTAAGCCCAACTGATCCATAACATGAAAAACCAAAAAGTCCGTTTTTCATCAAAAGTCATGCTGAAAAAAATGGTGGGAACCGGTTTTAAAGTATGGTGACGTACTATCCAATGGTGCGCATCCAATAAACCAAGTATTAACCAAATCCAAGCGGGGTAAAGGGTTTCAAAAAGCTTTTATCTAAGCCCAACTGATCCATAACATGAAAAACCAAAAAGTCCGTTTTTCATCAAAAGTCATGCTGAAAAAAATGGTGGGAACCGGTTTTAAAGTATGGTGACGTACTATCCAATGGTGCGCATCCAATAAACCAAGTATTAACCAAATCCAAGCGGGGTAAAGGGTTTCAACAGCTTTTATCTAAGCCCAACTGATCCATAACATGAAAAACCAAAAAGTCCGTTTTTCATCAAAAGTCATGCTGAAAAAAATGGTGGGAACCGGTTTTAAAGTATGGTGACGTACTATCCAATGGTGCGCATCCAATAAACCAAGTATTAACCAAATCCAAGCGGGGTAAAGGGTTTCAAAAAGCTTTTATCTAAGCCCAACTGATCCATAACATGAAAAACCAAAAAGTCCGTTTTTCATCAAAAGTCATGCTGAAAAAAATGGTGGGAACCGGTTTTAAAGTATGGTGACGTACTATCCAATGGTGCGCATCCAATAAACCAAGTATTAACCAAATCCAAGCGGGGTAAAGGGTTTCAACAGCTTTTATCTAAGCCCAACTGATCCATAACATGAAAAACCAAAAAGTCCGTTTTTCATCAAAAGTCATGCTGAAAAAAATGGTGGGAACCGGTTTTAAAGTATGGTGACGTACTATCCAATGGTGCGCATCCAATAAACCAAGTATTAACCAAATCCAAGCGGGGTAAAGGGTTTCAAAAAGCTTTTATCTAAGCCCAACTGATCCATAACATGAAAAACCAAAAAGTCCGTTTTTCATCAAAAGTCATGCTGAAAAAAATGGTGGGAACCGGTTTTAAAGTATGGTGACGTACTATCCAATGGTGCGCATCCAATAAACCAAGTATTAACCAAATCCAAGCGGGGTAAAGGGTTTCAACAGCTTTTATCTAAGCCCAACTGATCCATAACATGAAAAACCAAAAAGTCCGTTTTTCATCAAAAGTCATGCTGAAAAAAATGGTGGGAACCGGTTTTAAAGTATGGTGACGTACTATCCAATGGTGCGCATCCAATAAACCAAGTATTAACCAAATCCAAGCGGGGTAAAGGGTTTCAAAAAGCTTTTATCTAAGCCCAACTGATCCATAACATGAAAAACCAAAAAGTCCGTTTTTCATCAAAAGTCATGCTGAAAAAAATGGTGGGAACCGGTTTTAAAGTATGGTGACGTACTATCCAATGGTGCGCATCCAATAAACCAAGTATTAACCAAATCCAAGCGGGGTAAAGGGTTTCAACAGCTTTTATCTAAGCCCAACTGATCCATAACATGAAAAACCAAAAAGTCCGTTTTTCATCAAAAGTCATGCTGAAAAAAATGGTGGGAACCGGTTTTAAAGTATGGTGACGTACTATCCAATGGTGCGCATCCAATAAACCAAGTATTAACCAAATCCAAGCGGGGTAAAGGGTTTCAAAAAGCTTTTATCTAAGCCCAACTGATCCATAACATGAAAAACCAAAAAGTCCGTTTTTCATCAAAAGTCATGCTGAAAAAAATGGTGGGAACCGGTTTTAAAGTATGGTGACGTACTATCCAATGGTGCGCATCCAATAAACCAAGTATTAACCAAATCCAAGCGGGGTAAAGGGTTTCAACAGCTTTTATCTAAGCCCAACTGATCCATAACATGAAAAACCAAAAAGTCCGTTTTTCATCAAAAGTCATGCTGAAAAAAATGGTGGGAACCGGTTTTAAAGTATGGTGACGTACTATCCAATGGTGCGCATCCAATAAACCAAGTATTAACCAAATCCAAGCGGGGTAAAGGGTTTCAAAAAGCTTTTATCTAAGCCCAACTGATCCATAACATGAAAAACCAAAAAGTCCGTTTTTCATCAAAAGTCATGCTGAAAAAAATGGTGGGAACCGGTTTTAAAGTATGGTGACGTACTATCCAATGGTGCGCATCCAATAAACCAAGTATTAACCAAATCCAAGCGGGGTAAAGGGTTTCAACAGCTTTTATCTAAGCCCAACTGATCCATAACATGAAAAACCAAAAAGTCCGTTTTTCATCAAAAGTCATGCTGAAAAAAATGGTGGGAACCGGTTTTAAAGTATGGTGACGTACTATCCAATGGTGCGCATCCAATAAACCAAGTATTAACCAAATCCAAGCGGGGTAAAGGGTTTCAAAAAGCTTTTATCTAAGCCCAACTGATCCATAACATGAAAAACCAAAAAGTCCGTTTTTCATCAAAAGTCATGCTGAAAAAAATGGTGGGAACCGGTTTTAAAGTATGGTGACGTACTATCCAATGGTGCGCATCCAATAAACCAAGTATTAACCAAATCCAAGCGGGGTAAAGGGTTTCAACAGCTTTTATCTAAGCCCAACTGATCCATAACATGAAAAACCAAAAAGTCCGTTTTTCATCAAAAGTCATGCTGAAAAAAATGGTGGGAACCGGTTTTAAAGTATGGTGACGTACTATCCAATGGTGCGCATCCAATAAACCAAGTATTAACCAAATCCAAGCGGGGTAAAGTTTCAAAAAGCTTTTATCTAAGCCCAACTGATCCATAACATGAAAAACCAAAAAGTCCGTTTTTTCATCAAAAGTCATGCTGAAAAAAATGGTGGGAACCGGTTTTAAAGTATGGTGACGTACTATCCAATGGTGCGCATCCAATAAACCAAGTAATAACCAAATCCAAGCGGGGTAAAGGGTTTCAACAGCTTTTATCTAAGCCCAACTGATCCATAACATGAAAAACCAAAAAGTCCGTTTTTCATCAAAAGTCATGCTGAAAAAAATGGTGGGAACCGGTTTTAAAGTATGGTGACGTACTATCCAATGGTGCGCATCCAATAAACCAAGTATTAACCAAATCCAAGCGGGGTAAAGGGTTTCAAAAAGCTTTTATCTAAGCCCAACTGATCCATAACATGAAAAACCAAAAAGTCCGTTTTTCATCAAAAGTCATGCTGAAAAAAATGGTGGGAACCGGTTTTAAAGTATGGTGACGTACTATCCAATGGTGCGCATCCAATAAACCAAGTATTAACCAAATCCAAGCGGGGTAAAGGGTTTCAACAGCTTTTATCTAAGCCCAACTGATCCATAACATGAAAAACCAAAAAGTCCGTTTTTCATCAAAAGTCATGCTGAAAAAAATGGTGGGAACCGGTTTTAAAGTATGGTGACGTACTATCCAATGGTGCGCATCCAATAAACCAAGTATTAACCAAATCCAAGCGGGGTAAAGGGTTTCAAAAAGCTTTTATCTAAGCCCAACTGATCCATAACATGAAAAACCAAAAAGTCCGTTTTTCATCAAAAGTCATGCTGAAAAAAATGGTGGGAACCGGTTTTAAAGTATGGTGACGTACTATCCAATGGTGCGCATCCAATAAACCAAGTATTAACCAAATCCAAGCGGGGTAAAGGGTTTCAACAGCTTTTATCTAAGCCCAACTGATCCATAACATGAAAAACCAAAAAGTCCGTTTTTCATCAAAAGTCATGCTGAAAAAAATGGTGGGAACCGGTTTTAAAGTATGGTGACGTACTATCCAATGGTGCGCATCCAATAAACCAAGTATTAACCAAATCCAAGCGGGGTAAAGGGTTTCAAAAAGCTTTTATCTAAGCCCAACTGATCCATAACATGAAAAACCAAAAAGTCCGTTTTTCATCAAAAGTCATGCTGAAAAAAATGGTGGGAACCGGTTTTAAAGTATGGTGACGTACTATCCAATGGTGCGCATCCAATAAACCAAGTATTAACCAAATCCAAGCGGGGTAAAGGGTTTCAACAGCTTTTATCTAAGCCCAACTGATCCATAACATGAAAAACCAAAAAGTCCGTTTTTCATCAAAAGTCATGCTGAAAAAAATGGTGGGAACCGGTTTTAAAGTATGGTGACGTACTATCCAATGGTGCGCATCCAATAAACCAAGTATTAACCAAATCCAAGCGGGGTAAAGGGTTTCAAAAAGCTTTTATCTAAGCCCAACTGATCCATAACATGAAAAACCAAAAAGTCCGTTTTTCATCAAAAGTCATGCTGAAAAAAATGGTGGGAACCGGTTTTAAAGTATGGTGACGTACTATCCAATGGTGCGCATCCAATAAACCAAGTATTAACCAAATCCAAGCGGGGTAAAGGGTTTCAACAGCTTTTATCTAAGCCCAACTGATCCATAACATGAAAAACCAAAAAGTCCGTTTTTCATCAAAAGTCATGCTGAAAAAAATGGTGGGAACCGGTTTTAAAGTATGGTGACGTACTATCCAATGGTGCGCATCCAATAAACCAAGTATTAACCAAATCCAAGCGGGGTAAAGGGTTTCAAAAAGCTTTTATCTAAGCCCAACTGATCCATAACATGAAAAACCAAAAAGTCCGTTTTTCATCAAAAGTCATGCTGAAAAAAATGGTGGGAACCGGTTTTAAAGTATGGTGACGTACTATCCAATGGTGCGCATCCAATAAACCAAGTATTAACCAAATCCAAGCGGGGTAAAGGGTTTCAACAGCTTTTATCTAAGCCCAACTGATCCATAACATGAAAAACCAAAAAGTCCGTTTTTCATCAAAAGTCATGCTGAAAAAAATGGTGGGAACCGGTTTTAAAGTATGGTGACGTACTATCCAATGGTGCGCATCCAATAAACCAAGTATTAACCAAATCCAAGCGGGGTAAAGGGTTTCAAAAAGCTTTTATCTAAGCCCAACTGATCCATAACATGAAAAACCAAAAAGTCCGTTTTTCATCAAAAGTCATGCTGAAAAAAATGGTGGGAACCGGTTTTAAAGTATGGTGACGTACTATCCAATGGTGCGCATCCAATAAACCAAGTATTAACCAAATCCAAGCGGGGTAAAGGGTTTCAACAGCTTTTATCTAAGCCCAACTGATCCATAACATGAAAAACCAAAAAGTCCGTTTTTCATCAAAAGTCATGCTGAAAAAAATGGTGGGAACCGGTTTTAAAGTATGGTGACGTACTATCCAATGGTGCGCATCCAATAAACCAAGTATTAACCAAATCCAAGCGGGGTAAAGGGTTTCAAAAAGCTTTTATCTAAGCCCAACTGATCCATAACATGAAAAACCAAAAAGTCCGTTTTTCATCAAAAGTCATGCTGAAAAAAATGGTGGGAACCGGTTTTAAAGTATGGTGACGTACTATCCAATGGTGCGCATCCAATAAACCAAGTATTAACCAAATCCAAGCGGGGTAAAGGGTTTCAACAGCTTTTATCTAAGCCCAACTGATCCATAACATGAAAAACCAAAAAGTCCGTTTTTCATCAAAAGTCATGCTGAAAAAAATGGTGGGAACCGGTTTTAAAGTATGGTGACGTACTATCCAATGGTGCGCATCCAATAAACCAAGTATTAACCAAATCCAAGCGGGGTAAAGGGTTTCAAAAAGCTTTTATCTAAGCCCAACTGATCCATAACATGAAAAACCAAAAAGTCCGTTTTTCATCAAAAGTCATGCTGAAAAAAATGGTGGGAACCGGTTTTAAAGTATGGTGACGTACTATCCAATGGTGCGCATCCAATAAACCAAGTATTAACCAAATCCAAGCGGGGTAAAGGGTTTCAACAGCTTTTATCTAAGCCCAACTGATCCATAACATGAAAAACCAAAAAGTCCGTTTTTCATCAAAAGTCATGCTGAAAAAAATGGTGGGAACCGGTTTTAAAGTATGGTGACGTACTATCCAATGGTGCGCATCCAATAAACCAAGTATTAACCAAATCCAAGCGGGGTAAAGGGTTTCAAAAAGCTTTTATCTAAGCCCAACTGATCCATAACATGAAAAACCAAAAAGTCCGTTTTTCATCAAAAGTCATGCTGAAAAAAATGGTGGGAACCGGTTTTAAAGTATGGTGACGTACTATCCAATGGTGCGCATCCAATAAACCAAGTATTAACCAAATCCAAGCGGGGTAAAGGGTTTCAACAGCTTTTATCTAAGCCCAACTGATCCATAACATGAAAAACCAAAAAGTCCGTTTTTCATCAAAAGTCATGCTGAAAAAAATGGTGGGAACCGGTTTTAAAGTATGGTGACGTACTATCCAATGGTGCGCATCCAATAAACCAAGTATTAACCAAATCCAAGCGGGGTAAAGGGTTTCAAAAAGCTTTTATCTAAGCCCAACTGATCCATAACATGAAAAACCAAAAAGTCCGTTTTTCATCAAAAGTCATGCTGAAAAAAATGGTGGGAACCGGTTTTAAAGTATGGTGACGTACTATCCAATGGTGCGCATCCAATAAACCAAGTATTAACCAAATCCAAGCGGGGTAAAGGGTTTCAACAGCTTTTATCTAAGCCCAACTGATCCATAACATGAAAAACCAAAAAGTCCGTTTTTCATCAAAAGTCATGCTGAAAAAAATGGTGGGAACCGGTTTTAAAGTATGGTGACGTACTATCCAATGGTGCGCATCCAATAAACCAAGTATTAACCAAATCCAAGCGGGGTAAAGGGTTTCAAAAAGCTTTTATCTAAGCCCAACTGATCCATAACATGAAAAACCAAAAAGTCCGTTTTTCATCAAAAGTCATGCTGAAAAAAATGGTGGGAACCGGTTTTAAAGTATGGTGACGTACTATCCAATGGTGCGCATCCAATAAACCAAGTATTAACCAAATCCAAGCGGGGTAAAGGGTTTCAACAGCTTTTATCTAAGCCCAACTGATCCATAACATGAAAAACCAAAAAGTCCGTTTTTCATCAAAAGTCATGCTGAAAAAAATGGTGGGAACCGGTTTTAAAGTATGGTGACGTACTATCCAATGGTGCGCATCCAATAAACCAAGTATTAACCAAATCCAAGCGGGGTAAAGGGTTTCAAAAAGCTTTTATCTAAGCCCAACTGATCCATAACATGAAAAACCAAAAAGTCCGTTTTTCATCAAAAGTCATGCTGAAAAAAATGGTGGGAACCGGTTTTAAAGTATGGTGACGTACTATCCAATGGTGCGCATCCAATAAACCAAGTATTAACCAAATCCAAGCGGGGTAAAGGGTTTCAACAGCTTTTATCTAAGCCCAACTGATCCATAACATGAAAAACCAAAAAGTCCGTTTTTCATCAAAAGTCATGCTGAAAAAAATGGTGGGAACCGGTTTTAAAGTATGGTGACGTACTATCCAATGGTGCGCATCCAATAAACCAAGTATTAACCAAATCCAAGCGGGGTAAAGGGTTTCAAAAAGCTTTTATCTAAGCCCAACTGATCCATAACATGAAAAACCAAAAAGTCCGTTTTTCATCAAAAGTCATGCTGAAAAAAATGGTGGGAACCGGTTTTAAAGTATGGTGACGTACTATCCAATGGTGCGCATCCAATAAACCAAGTATTAACCAAATCCAAGCGGGGTAAAGGGTTTCAACAGCTTTTATCTAAGCCCAACTGATCCATAACATGAAAAACCAAAAAGTCCGTTTTTCATCAAAAGTCATGCTGAAAAAAATGGTGGGAACCGGTTTTAAAGTATGGTGACGTACTATCCAATGGTGCGCATCCAATAAACCAAGTATTAACCAAATCCAAGCGGGGTAAAGGGTTTCAAAAAGCTTTTATCTAAGCCCAACTGATCCATAACATGAAAAACCAAAAAGTCCGTTTTTCATCAAAAGTCATGCTGAAAAAAATGGTGGGAACCGGTTTTAAAGTATGGTGACGTACTATCCAATGGTGCGCATCCAATAAACCAAGTATTAACCAAATCCAAGCGGGGTAAAGGGTTTCAAAAAGCTTTTATCTAAGCCCAACTGATCCATAACATGAAAAACCAAAAAGTCCGTTTTTCATCAAAAGTCATGCTGAAAAAAATGGTGGGAACCGGTTTTAAAGTATGGTGACGTACTATCCAATGGTGCGCATCCAATAAACCAAGTATTAACCAAATCCAAGCGGGGTAAAGGGTTTCAACAGCTTTTATCTAAGCCCAACTGATCCATAACATGAAAAACCAAAAAGTCCGTTTTTCATCAAAAGTCATGCTGAAAAAAATGGTGGGAACCGGTTTTAAAGTATGGTGACGTACTATCCAATGGTGCGCATCCAATAAACCAAGTATTAACCAAATCCAAGCGGGGTAAAGGGTTTCAAAAAGCTTTTATCTAAGCCCAACTGATCCATAACATGAAAAACCAAAAAGTCCGTTTTTCATCAAAAGTCATGCTGAAAAAAATGGTGGGAACCGGTTTTAAAGTATAGTGACGTACTATCCAATGGTGCGCATCCAATAAACCAAGTATTAACCAAATCCAAGCGGGGTAAAGGGTTTCAACAGCTTTTATCTAAGCCCAACTGATCCATAACATGAAAAACCAAAAAGTCCGTTTTTCATCAAAAGTCATGCTGAAAAAAATGGTGGGAACCGGTTTTAAAGTATGGTGACGTACTATTCAATGGTGCGCATCCAATAAACCAAGTATTAACCAAATCCAAGCGGGGTAAAGGGTTTCAAAAAGCTTTTATCTAAGCCCAACTGATCCATAACATGAAAAACCAAAAAGTCCGTTTTTCATCAAAAGTCATGCTGAAAAAAATGGTGGGAACCGGTTTTAAAGTATGGTGACGTACTATCCAATGGTGCGCATCAAATAAACCAAGTATTAACCAAATCCAAGCGGGGTAAAGGGTTTCAACAGCTTTTATCTAAGCCCAACTGATCCATAACATGAAAAACCAAAAAGTCCGTTTTTCATCAAAAGTCATGCTGAAAAAAATGGTGGGAACCGGTTTTAAAGTATGGTGACGTACTATCCAATGGTGCGCATCCAATAAACCAAGTATTAACCAAATCCAAGCGGGGTAAAGGGTTTCAAAAAGCTTTTATCTAAGCCCAACTGATCCATAACATGAAAAACCAAAAAGTCCGTTTTTCATCAAAAGTCATGCTGAAAAAAATGGTGGGAACCGGTTTTAAAGTATGGTGACGTACTATCCAATGGTGCGCATCCAATAAACCAAGTATTAACCAAATCCAAGCGGGGTAAAGGGTTTCAACAGCTTTTATCTAAGCCCAACTGATCCATAACATGAAAAACCAAAAAGTCCGTTTTTCATCAAAAGTCATGCTGAAAAAAATGGTGGGAACCGGTTTTAAAGTATGGTGACGTACTATCCAATGGTGCGCATCCAATAAACCAAGTATTAACCAAATCCAAGCGGGGTAAAGGGTTTCAAAAAGCTTTTATCTAAGCCCAACTGATCCATAACATGAAAAACCAAAAAGTCCGTTTTTCATCAAAAGTCATGCTGAAAAAAATGGTGGGAACCGGTTTTAAAGTATGGTGACGTACTATCCAATGGTGCGCATCCAATAAACCAAGTATTAACCAAATCCAAGCGGGGTAAAGGGTTTCAACAGCTTTTATCTAAGCCCAACTGATCCATAACATGAAAAACCAAAAAGTCCGTTTTTCATCAAAAGTCATGCTGAAAAAAATGGTGGGAACCGGTTTTAAAGTATGGTGACGTACTATCCAATGGTGCGCATCCAATAAACCAAGTATTAACCAAATCCAAGCGGGGTAAAGGGTTTCAAAAAGCTTTTATCTAAGCCCAACTGATCCATAACATGAAAAACCAAAAAGTCCGTTTTTCATCAAAAGTCATGCTGAAAAAAATGGTGGGAACCGGTTTTAAAGTATGGTGACGTACTATCCAATGGTGCGCATCCAATAAACCAAGTATTAACCAAATCCAAGCGGGGTAAAGGGTTTCAACAGCTTTTATCTAAGCCCAACTGATCCATAACATGAAAAACCAAAAAGTCCGTTTTTCATCAAAAGTCATGCTGAAAAAAATGGTGGGAACCGGTTTTAAAGTATGGTGACGTACAGCAGCAGAGAGGGTGAATCCTACAACGTTTTTAGACAAATTTTGATTGAAATCCTAAAACGAGCCGTCCTATAATCTTATTTTAACCAAAAGATGGCGAATCCTACAACGTTTTCAGACAAAAAATTGATTGAAATCTCCCTACGAAATCATTTTAACTAAAAAAATGAAAACGATTTTTTAATTAATTTTGGTCGCAACTTGTTGTCATCCACCCTCTCTGCTGCTTAGTGATTTCATCACTGGTTAACAAAAAATAAGAAATGATTTGATCGAGTCTTTATGATGAAAGTCCTTAGGATGAAAATCATTTATGATCTCACAAACAAACTAATCGCTAACACCTCTTCTTGTAGATCAATTAGATTATTGGATTGATCTGTGAGTTTGAAATTAATTCTCGTTAACGAATCATTATGACACCGCATATAGACTGGATTAACCGGAGACTCAATTATTAAAAATCCTGGAGGAGCTGTTGGTGCAAATGAATAAAGAATATACCCTTGCTGAGCTTGATTTGATCGTTCGAGATTAATTTGATAGCTTCCTTCAATAACATCACACACTAAATTGAGCGCAATCACTGAGGATATATTCACGTTGAACGGAGCGATATGCCTGCCGCCACCGTCTGGGTCATTATTGTGTTTGAGGATTTTTATTTCCCCTGATGCTGTTTTTTTCCATGCATCATGAATTATTTTAAAACCAACATCGATGGCATCACTGAGAAGTTTTTTTAGTTCCGGTACGTTATATCCCGGTAGTTTGAATGTCGGAATGTCTTCTTCGTGGATTTTATATTGGTTTGCAAATATTGCTCTCGATGTGGGGTTTTTATCATCTAATATCACTTGAATAATTTGTGAATTAAATACTTCCATATCGTCGATAATTTTATTGCATGTTTCTACGACGCTGATAAATTCATCTCGGTTGAGAGAGCCGGATTTAAGAGATATTAACAACAGCGATAAATCATGATTCATCGCTGTGAAATTTTTAATGATTTCAGGTTCGTTAACAAAATTATATTCTTTCAATGGTCCAATCCCCACACCAGGTTCGTATCCTAACCCAAAAAACTCTTTAAATAAGTTGTATTTTTTGTAACTCCTTATTGGATTTTTAGGTTTTATTTTGTTTGTGATATAATCAGATTTTTGTGGTTCTGGTAATTTAACGGTTTCCTCCAGAGTTTTACTCTGGGGTGGTAATTCAGGCCATCCTAATACGGTTCTAATAGAACTCTGATAGATATCTACGACGTATCCTTCTGAGTTTATCTCAATTGCGGATGATAGCGTCGGCTCATGAACTGTTATAGCGATTTTTGACTCTACTCCAGTAATCGATTTTATTCTACGCGCGAATTCATTATTGATTTGTTCTATTTGGTATGACCCTGTTGGTATCGAAACGACGTTCCAGTCTGGGGTACCGTCGTCTTTATTCTTATTTGCAAATACCAGTGAATTATTGGGTTGTTGACCACCAAATGCTACCGATCTGATATTAGGCCAACTGTGATACACTCGTAGTTTTGCTAGCGCTATCTCCTTCACGGGGACCGGAGAGGGGAAATTCACACTGAATTCTGGATTCGTTGATGTTATTGATATCATGCTTGTTTGTACTGGGTTCGTGTTCTCCACTATTCGTTGAAGTAATTCCTGCGGTGTTGTCATTGTTATTATACTCATGATTTATTTCTAATTTTGGTATCGAGGAATCATAAATACTGACCATCACTGAGAACTCACAATCTGGTAATGTTGATATTATTGAGATCATTTTGTTTTTTGGGTTCGTGTTTTCTGATTCCATCGGTGTTGTCATTGTTATTATACTCATGTTGTCGCTCTAATTTTGATATCGCTGAATCAAAAATACTGACCATCTCTGAGAATTCACTATCTGATATAATTGTATTATCGAGTGACGACGATATCATCAATGATAACTGCGAATATGCGGTTGATGCAATATGAAATTGAAGTAAGTAATTCTGCAGTTTACTCTGGCTGCATGATGATATCTTTTTTGCTATCCCGGTTGATATACCCCCGATTGTAGCCACCGCAGAAATGCAAATTGGAACTACGACCGGGGCAATCATTGTAACCGATGCAAGTATTATTCCGGCGCCAGTGAGAACGCTTGACACCGAGTATATAATAACATCAATTGCGGTGATTTTTCGTCGGTATTTTTTTATTTTTATTTGATACTCCTCGGCGAGGGTTTTGAGTCTATTCTGAAATTCTCTGACCTGATCATAGCGACATTGCGTTGATGAAATCATTGTTATTTTAAAAAAGCTAGCGTTTTCAATTGTGAAATCCTTTCAATTTAGTTATTTACTTAAATCCGCTACGAATTCCACATACCAGGTTACTGAAACCCCAATCAAATTTTTATCAGTAGCTGTTATAGTGAACTTTTCAGTTGTATCCTTGTCGATGATCGTTGAAATCGTATTGTTGACCCCGGATGAACTCGACGATGATATATTAAATTGAGTTAATGGTGTTACTAGTGTTAATCGATAAATACCCTTAACGGTTGCAGTGATATTTAATTTGTTGTTTGTAGGTGTCCACTCAAATGATCCGTGTTGGATTGTGTATACCACGTTGTTGGTTTTCTCATGAGGAATTTTTGTTTTTTCAATGATTGTTATCATCCTCGAAAAATCACCTTTGACGTCTTCGATGAAGTTTTTCGTCTCATCGATGGATTTTTTAATATCAGGGAGTTTTATGTCGAGTTTATCGAATGTAGTTCCAAGAAATTTATCCACGATATTTCTACGTAAAATTGAAACCTGTTTTCCGTGTTCTTCAATTTTAGATTGAAGTGTTGCTAGTTCTAACAGAGAGTTGTCATGATGGGTAGCAATCTTGTTGTCTTGGGTAGCAATCTTGTTGTCTTGGGCGCCAATCCTGATGTCGTTGTCGGCAATCATGCGGTTGTTGGTGATAATCATCTTGTTGTTGGTGTCAATCGCGTCTGTGATTGTAGACACAAGTGCACCTGGTTTAAGTCGTCCGTCGCTGGAATACAATGCAATAGAGTTTTCAATGACATCTTTCTGCCGTTTTAAAATATCATCCAAGGACACATCACTAGATTTCAATTTACCCTGCTTGTCTTGAAATACAACTATTTCGTTCGGGTCAACACTTGTTAAGTTCAACGTCTCAGCTATTTCATCTTTGATTAGTTTTTTTACATCCTTGACAGAATCAGGTGGTGCAGTGCCATCGGGTTTGGGTTTCAAAGATCTCCCCCAAATATCAATCATGTTATTGTAAAACTCTTTCTCTCTTTAAAATCGTTTTTGACGACTTCGTCGTTGCCAGCGATTACTAGTGTATTCATTCACGACAACATGTGGTGGTTTTCCGCTTGGGTTACTCAAGGAGTTAGAAATAGCATCAAGGACATTTAATACTTCGCTGCCACATATTGGTGGGTCATTCATTTGTTGTGTTGGTAGCGTAGAATACCAAGTCTTCATTGGAAGGGTTTTTATATAACGCAAAAACTCTTTTGGTGGGGCTAATCCATATGAATCGAAATAAACAATCCCACGTGGATCAATAGCGTATGCAACCCAGTGAGTTCCAGGTCCGGTGCTGTTATCGAGATTAATAATACCTGTTTCAATTTTGTTTGGTTGATGTGGTAATTGATCTTTCATAAAGACACCTCTGAAATTTTTAATCGCTAGTTTTTTAGCAGCATCCATTAAATCAAAATTGGACATGGGAACCATCGAAGATTTGGGAACCATAGGTTCGGAAATCGAAGATTTCTGAATTAATAAACCGGTCCTAGTCTTAGACCCTTTCCGCTGTACCACGAATACGGGGTTCCTGGTAGTCTTAGACCCAATCCGTGAACGGATCGTCCCTTTTTTTTATACCCTCGACCTTTCTTCGGTTCATATGATTCAGCAATGCTCTGTACCGCTTTTGCCCCCAAGCCTCCAGCTGCCCCCAATGCGACTGCTTTTGCAACTGCTGGGGCCGCTGCCGCAAACAACGCTGGTAACGCAGCAAACAACGGAAATATACCGCCTGTTTTAATCATATTTTTGATAGCAGCCGCAGAAAGAGTAATCTGAACACCCTTTTTTGCTACTAGTGCATCATTGAAATGTTTCACCTGACGAGTTGTCAGCGATAATTTATTTGCACCACCAGTCATTTGGTTGGGTTTCAACGTGATTGTGGTTCCACATCGCTTAGCTGATTCCGATTGCAATTTTTTTAATTGACCGGGAGTTAACGCAACACTAATAACACTATATGACATTATACATAATTGATTGATTCTAAATCGTTTACAATTTCAATTACATGTTTTCCACTGGTGCATCTACCACTCTCATTCTTCCACCAACACCTTCAAGTAGCATTGATTTATCACTGAGAATGACAGCAACCGCTCTATAATTAATAATACCCCCAGGACGGGTTACACGGGCTCTAAAGTGTATATCAACGACAGATTGTCTCATCAAATCGAGATGTTCCAGTGAGAAGTAATAGATCGGATAGAGGCTTTTAAAATCCAATTGTGATATTTGCAAACCAGTATCCACATTTAGATCACGTGCCATAAATGACAACAGGTTATGATATACACGTGCAATATGGTTGTGAGTGTAATCAAGTTGTACATCTTCAGATGGTTCCTGTTGTCCGTTTATTCTCAGTGAGACTTCACTAACACCTAACTGATCAAATATCATATGACTTCGTTGTTGATTACCAACTCGTGCATTATTCTGTAACGCCACAAATATATGACGTGGTGCTGAAACCCCTTGTTTTGATGCCAGATGCCAAGTAAATATATCATCAACATTATCCTGTTTGATATCCGTGGTCACTGATAACCAACTCAACAACGACTTTCCTCCTTGTTCCATAAATGATAATAATTTTTCTTCTGCTGTGATTGATGGAGTTAATACTGGCATCCATAATGCTAGTTTTGATAAAATGACTTTACCCTCGGGAGCACCAACATCACGCCAGATTGCATCATTATCAGTACCCTTTCGTACAAGCGCTACTGTGTGTTTAGCTCCATAGATAACTTTTCGGACGTTTCTACAGAATCCAAATATATGATGCAGTGGAATTGCACATGAAAACTGTCGACGCTGCCCATGCAACATTGCTACACGTGTTGCAAATCCTAGGTTGTAGTTAATGATATTATTTATGACATCAAAAGTACCAGCTGGTCTTGTATATCCGGCTGGTGCTGGATCAACTGCGGTATCTTGTGTTGCCTTGACTCTAGAATACTGGTTGTGTTCAGGGTGATCAGTGATATCCTTAGAAAACATCATAGATGGACCCGCTGATCTTGAATAATCATCAGAATATCTCGCTAACCCGATTATTGTTGTTGCAACATCAACTTCACGGTCAATGGATTCAATTTCTTTTCCATCAATGAGATATCTTGCACTTTCAAATAACGCCATTATGCCGTTATTAACAAAACCAACTCGTGTAGTTGGGTTATTGTCATATGGTGTATTAGCAGCATCATTGGTTACAAGTTCTCCTTCGATTTCGATAAATGCCTCACACGGTAGGAAGTATTTACTGGTATCATGAACTTGAAGTTCAATTCGCGATCGGAGATCTGGTTGTACTGCGTGATAAGAATAAAATTGAAAATCGCGTACAGAATCATCCTTGCCAACTGGGGCGTCTATATCAAATGCTGGATCAGGTGACCTTTTGAACATTTTATTCTATTTATCAGAGTCTAAATCGCGATTTCCCATTTCATCGTCGTGTTTTTTTAAAGCCACTTCCTGCTATCATGTTTGCTATCATGTTATTTTGGTCCTCTTGATTTATCAAGGGAGTCACCATCGACGCTAATTTTTCATCTACTGCGTTATTTATAATTCTACTAACACTTGCAGGCATTTCTGCTGTAGACGGTAACGGTACCGGTTTCTTTTTTCGTCTCACTAATGATGTTATTTTATTCTTCGCAGTTGAAAACGCTTTTCCAGCAAGATCTCCAACAGCACCAATACCCTTATCACGAATAACATCAATGGCTTTCATTCCTAGTTGTTTAGCTAACGGCATCACTTTTGGAGCCATTCTCGCAAATAACCCTGCAATGGTATTGCCTAAACCATCTCCGTAGTATGCTCTATAAACCGGAAACCGTGAATTAACTACGTAGACGGGGGTTGGTTTATCATGATTGTAGTGTATGATCATTATTTTAAATCAGAAACAATTTTTCAATTGTTATTTATCTAATCGATTCAGTCACTATGATAACCATGGACGGTTTCACCGTCTACTAACTCGCCAATGAAATCTCGATATGTGCTGATATCCATGATACCACCCTGAAATAATCGTCTACAGATATCAGCTGCTTCATTAATTATTTCCGGTGAGTTATTTCCAGCTCGTTTTCCTCCGATGAGAACCTCTAACCGTGATATATCACTGAGAACACTACCAGGACATGAAATCCTTGGATTCTCACTGGAATCTCCTAATCCACTTCCGCTATAACCAGTTGCTTCATCCATTTTTTCTTCTTCATCCATGGGTTGTAAATAACCAAGAAGATCATAATCATCATAACGTGGTATTTGTTGTTTTTCAGGCGAGAAAAATATCTTTGCAGGTTGTTGTTTTTTAGGTGAAAAAGATATTTTCTTTGCAGGTTGCTGTCGCCGCCTTTGCAATTTTGGTGGTTTTTGTTGTTGTTTTAGTTCTTCAAATTGATTATACACTTCACCCACCATCTTGATATATTTGATGTATGATGCACTATCTGTCTTTTTTTGACTTTTTCCAGTTTTGATCTTATAGAATATATCAGCCCAGTGAGTTATACTTCTAACAAACTTATGATGTTCTGGTTTCAACATATTTTTCCTGTTTTCATAAGTCGAAACAACAAGCGCAGGAATTTCTGTTGAATCAGTCTTATCAATTGCTGCTAACCCTTCCTCGTTAAATCTCACGCGTAAATCATCTACTGTTCTTTTTGATTCCATTTTTTGTACAGCCTGTTCTGTTTGTTCAGTTTTCGCTGCTATTTTTTCGAGTTCACCGATAACAGATTTTCCCGTCTCGGGATCATCTCCCAGTATAGCGCGCTCTACTCCCTTCGTTGCTGTTGTTACTGGTTTAAACAATTCTTCAGATCCCGCAGCAAAATCAGTCTGAAAACTCTGTCGTTGTTGTAGTTTATTCCGTACAGAGTCACGAATTGGTACAAATCTCTTAATTGCATCTAATCGTTCACGAGCTAATCGGGTTGTTAATGCTTCATTGACCATTATTTGAAATCAGAAACAATTTTTCAATTGTAAAACAATTTTTCAATCCCGACCTAACACCAGTGACAAAGTCACTGTGGAAGTGTTTTAACGGCTCTATCATTGATGGCGAAAGTATCATAATTGTATATAAAAATAATTAATACTGATAGTTTCGCCACTTTTCTATTTGATCAATCCATCGATTTTTGATATCTCTTGAGGGTAGGCTAAAAAAAAAATGATTATGGTCGGGCAATCAAATAATGATAAATGGTCGGGCAATCAAATAATGATAAATGGTCAATCAAAATTGTTCATTTTCTTGAATTAACGCTCGTAGGTTTCTAACTTTAGAATTAACCTCCTTTTTCAATTCGTATTCGTACCCCAATTCTTTTCGTATTCGTTCTACGATGGTATATAACGGAGCGAACACACTTACGTCACTGGAGAATGCGAGAGAGTCCTTAATAGAATTCTGAATTCTTTTGATGAGTGCATATTTCTTTGGCAGCATGTATTTATTGTTGTTAACTCCGTATTCTATATCCTGAAAATCAGACATGATTTGATCAGGATTTAACCCATCTGATAGTTCAATATCCCAACCTTTCAATTTTGAAATCTCGGATATGATGCTATTCATGTTTTCAGAATTCATTATTCTATAGCAATGACATATTTCTAAATGAAAAATATGACGCATCAGACATAACTAAATTTAATTTTTTGTTCGGTCTTTTTTGAAATAGCCGTCTTGGTTATTCCCTCTGCAACGAATCGTACTGAGGATATACAAATATCGAAGTGCCTACTGGCTTCATTCATTGATTGAAATATTTTTTCTTCGTTAGTTATCGTATTCAAAGATTTCACAGGTCTCGCTTTTTTCGAGTATTTCCCAGTCCCCCCTCGTTCGGAATTCTCACTTTGTGTAACAGCCTGCAGATTTGATAAAGAATTGTTTTTCGGATTAGAATCGATATGATCAATAACAAAATCATCCTCGATCAATCCATTGAAACACTCGTACACGAAACGATGGCAGTAATATTTCTTCTTTCCAGCACCAAACATCAAATACCCCATACCATTATCCCACCCAACTGGTTTCTTCAGTCTGCGGTTTCTTACAACACCATCACTGGATGCTTCATAATTTGTGATCACAGGGTGTTGTCTGAATTCTTGGTTCATTTATATATTATACTATTGTTTGTCTAATTCATTGTTTGGTTTAATGATAAATCTTTCGATGTAGTCTTGAGGGGTTCTTATGATTTTATCCTTGATACTGACTTTGTCAGCGTCAAGAATACTGACTTTGTCAGCGTCAAGAATACTTACTTTGTCAGCGTCAGGGTCATAATTTCTGATTGATTGTCCATTTTTTATTCTTTTATCATAATATCGCTTCAACTCCCTGTATCGCTTTCCACCGCAATTCAAACACAACTGCGATTCCCCCCTGACCCCAACCCCACATAGAATACAAGGTAACGGACCAAGGCTTCCACGTCGAAAGCTTTGCATATGATACCCACAAAACTCACTTCTGCATGATTTGTTACACGGGATTACTGATCCAATCATAAGCCACTTGCAGTGATTCATTATATAAAAATCTTTCATTTAAATGCTTGTTTTAATTATAGCATGAAGGAATTAAGGAAAACGCCTTCGAAAAATGCTGAATTCAATGTTGATAAAGAGTTTAAGAGATTATTAAAAATCAGTCCTAGATTTAATCTCGATAGACCCAAAAAACGTATCAAACGTCCAAGAGACGGAAACATGAAAGAGTTTAAGAGATTATTAAAAATCAATCCTAGATTTAATCTCGATAGACCCAAAAAACGTATCAAACGTCCAAGAGACGGAAACATGAAAGAGTTTAAGAGATTATTGAAAATCAGTCCTAGATTTAATCTCGATAGACCCAAAAAACGTATCAAACGTCCAAGAGACGGAAACATGAAAGAGTTTAAGAGATTATTGAAAATCAGTCCTAGATTTAATCTCGATAGACCAAAAAAACGTAACAAATTTAATCTCGATAAACCCAAAATCCTTCGGATTTCAAAAGCGTCCAAGAAATTACCCTGGAAGGATGCTCAATTCAATCTCGATATAGTCTCTGATACACCAAAGAATAAAATTCTTGATAAAGCCATGATTAATAAAATCAGAGACTGTTTTAATGAATTCAAGCGTGATGGAGCATCCTATTGTTGGTCAACATTTCGAATTGATGGTGTTGTTGACGCTACCATGAATGATGAAAAAGCAGCAGTGATAATTTCACGTGTTGGGGAAAAACGGTATTTTTTCCGAATCAAATTCATTATCGAAGTCGATGGCAAATGGATTATTAGGGATAAATTTGAACCAATCCTCAAGAATAAAAAAGCTGTCATTGTGAGTAGAGATTCCAAACCAGGAATTCTAACCGGCATTGACAAACCATACTACGAAAGATCTTATCCCGTAACAGCAATGGTTTATGGGCTATATCCGTTAAATGATAAACCCGATATCGCAAAACTAGCTCCTATGAAATATTCGTCAGGGCTTAATTGTGTAGCAACACGGGTAATGGAGCACTTCACAAATGCATCCCGAGGAAATAAACTAACTGATCTAAGACGAAAAAAAATAACCGAGTGGGAACTGACAGTGAAACAGAACGGTGCAAAGATTTCTGATATAGCTAAGTTAGAAACATCATTAAGATTTCCAATAACAGTTATGACGATAACCGGAGAGGTTTTATACGAACCGAAATATAACAAAAATGGAGCACCAATACAGATTATTGATCATAACAAACACGCGTGGACACCTGCGGTAACAGTATTTCCACGAGAACGAACCGTGAAATATATCCCTAAGGAGTTCGTCGGGGATGTTTTCTATGAAGAGAGATTATTTGATGCTATTAATGCGTTGTGTAAGGATGATCCTGTGTCAGTGTGGTTACTTAGAAGTGATGAAGGATTCGATCAATTTGTAAAACCAAATGGTGAATTATATCGCGTTGAAGAATTAGATAACAGAATGAGAAAAATCGCTAATGATTTTTCACCGGAGAGTTTCCATGAAAAACTACTCACGGATAGTTTTACTATTCCATCAGTGGTAGCTCACTTCGCAAGAGAAAAAAACTCATGGCGTCCAACACGAAGTGATTTTCTTGAGGATGTTAAATCGAGTTGCGTCGAATTTGGTCATGGAGGATTGTGGAATACGAAATACTCACGTGATGGTATGATTTCAATTGATATAGCCGCGTGTTATCCCGGAAGTTTTCTCGGGTATGGGGAATGCGCTGAGTACTTCAAACGATTTGGACACCCAACACATGAAATGACTCGTGTTGCGATTAATGGACCATTACCTGATTTTGATTTAACCGGATTCGCTCGTGTGATATCATTCGAATTAGCTACAGGGTTACATCCGTGTAGTTATGTTTGGCTCGGTAGACACCTATCTGAAAAGGCCTGGATGCCAATAGTGTTACTACGATATATGATTGATTGTGGTATGCTAATATCGTTGATTGTTTCCGAGGCTATTATATGCTATCGAGCTCAGAAAGAAGTTTGGCTACCACAACCCGATCTAGATCGTATAATCAACGAACTACGAAAACAATTCCCTGATTTCAATGAAGAAGAAATCATAAATTGGTCTAAGAAGTTATTTGAAATTAAAAAAGAACAAGCAAAAGATCTCGGACGAAGAATAATCGGTAAATTCACTCAAGGTGGACGGTACGACAACGCAAAATATTCTTCGCGGTTGATCATAGATGTCGCTGAATACGATTTTCTTGTAGCGGATTTAATGAAGCAGGGAAAACTTGTATCCCGTAAGGATGCTTTTCTATCCAATGGTGAGAAAATGGGTACGGTTGTTACCTACTGTGATGGATATAATTCCCAGTACACACATTTGAGAAGTTCAATGCTAGCCTATGCTTCTATTAATCTATTTTCGATGATAAATAGATTTCCTAATACCGCGGTTAGAGTGGCCACTGATTCGATGTATATACACAATAAATACAAATCAGCTGTAGCTAAATTCACAGATCCCGAGGAAGCGTGGGGGCGTTGGCGATTTAAAAGGGAGATGCTACATGAGTATTGTGAATCCGCAGACGTTGCCATGGATGATAAATATCTTTGTTGTAACCGCGCTGAAAATCAATCAGAATTTTCTAATGCACCACCGGTATCTGATCCAATATGTCGATACAAGACAGTTTATTTAAACGGTTGTGGTGGGTCAGGAAAGACAACTCGTGCAATTGAATTATTTCGTCGGTCAACCATGATTGTGCTAACACCGACTCACAGACTCGCCAGAGAGATGATACAGCGAGGGGTAAATGCCTGTACTTACCATAGTTTCTTTCGATGGAAGGGTGACAAATGGACTCCTGATCGAATGGGTGATAAATTCATTCCTGAAATCATAATTTGGGATGAAATATGCACAGTGTCATTAGATGTATTACAAATATTTCTTGAGTGGTTGTTAAACAAAAACACAAAAGTCGTCATGTGCGGTGATCACGGCCAACCACCACCATTTGTCGGTGCATCTCCACATGAATGGCTAAGGGGTTTTGTAGACTACTATGAAGAAATCACCACTGATTATAGATCAATTGATGAACGATTACGAGAATTCAAAGCGCTAATTAGATTACAACCGGATAGAATCCAGTGCGAAATAGCGCGTGAAGTGATTTCAGAAACTCAAATAAACGATTTCTGGGAAACATGGAAACCAAATGATTTGATAATTGCAAGTAGAAAAATAGTCAGGGATACACTTCAGATGAAGTTATTTGAATTGCATAAAGAAAAATTTGCAACGCTTCCAGTACCCCTTTGTTATAGGCCATCGGATACACGAAAACAGAATATTGAAGTTGATATTCCAGGACAGAGTGAAAAACAGAATTTAGTATTAAATGATATTGTGCTGGTTGATATCAGCGTCGTCGAAAATGCATTGCGTGCTAATAAATCCCCGTGGACTCTAGGATACGCAGCAACAATACACTCTTCACAGGGATTGACTATATCGGATACAATTGTTTGGATGGTGGATAATCACATCGAATGGTCGAATTTAGTCTATCTCGCAGTATCCAGAGTACGAAGAATAAATCAGCTTCGAAGAATTGTTTTCGATGATAATGACACCACAATAAATGATATTGATGTTAGCATCATTAATAAAAAACTCTCCGGTTACAAACAACAGGACAAAAAAAAACAACGAGAATTTGATATTGATGCTGAATTAATAATCACTTTGAAGAAACAACAGAATAATCACTGCGCGAGTTGCAATTGTATAATGCGTTGGCAGTATTCGGATAAGGATCCTCGCCAATTCACCGTAGACAGAAAAAATAACAGTCTCGGTCATGTCAGAAATAATGTGATGTTGACTTGTCTTGAGTGCAATAGACGCAACGGTGCTAGTTAAGACCATGCGGTGGCAATTGAGTATCCTCGGGTATCACTTGTAGTTGTTGTCGAGTAAAACCCCGCTGAGGGGCAGTTGAATCCAGTTTATAGATTGCTGGTCTACCCGTAGATCGTGTTATACTAGATATCTTATGCGTAGTGACGCTCCAAATAGGATCAGTAGCCCTTTTTCTACCCCCTTCAAGCTCTCCTGGTTCGTATAAGTACCTCACAATGACATTACTATGAAGAATTGGTTCTTTGAAATCTTTTTGTGGTTGTACGGGTATTGACTTCTTTTTAATCGCGTTGATAGGTTTCATGTTGATTGTTCTAGTAATCTCGTTATTCAGTGCAGTAATCACAGATGGTAATCTTTTAACCCATTCACGCGATCGCTTTTCTTGAATGAATTCTTTTGCATATTGATATCCAAATAACCGTTCAGCAAGAGTCCGATTAAATCGTTCTACAATGGCCTGATCGCGATGTAGCGCAGTATGCCCTCGTCGTATGGTGACATTATGATGTTTCATTGTAGATAATACTACACCCTGAAATTCCTTGCCAGGATCAACCTGCAATAGATTTGGCCAGTGCAGAGGACCCCTTCGATAAATCCTCTCAAATGCAGAAGCGACTTCAGTGGCTGATTTTGTTTTTAACGGTTCTGCTTCTTTGTATCGACTTGCAATATCAACTACGGTTAAAGCGTATTTGTAACCACGATCATGTGGCAGAAATAATATATCAGCCTGATGAACTTCATTAGGAGCGGTCACATCAAAATGCGAGAATTGAATTTGTTTAGGCGGTGGTAGATAAATTTGCCATAGTGCCTGTTTGGATAACCAATTAGCCGCAGTGGTTTTTTTCACTTTTGCAGCGCTAGCGAGTTTATGGACTGCTGATTTACCCCTCCAGTATCCTCTTGGGGAATAATAAATTGATTCCATATTATTAATTACCGGCACCTAACATCAATTTGCTTTTCATAGCCGATTTTATCAAAAATGAAGCCAATTTTTCTTTGAAGGATTTATCAGGAATAGCATTTAACGCATGAATTAATTTCACATCTGCTAGATGTCTGTGTTGCAGATTGCTGCTTTTATAAGCAACATCATGAAGGTGACAGGCCTTATCAATGGCGTTTATTGGTTCTTCACCGGGGTTGGGTTGATTTTGATTATTGAGTCTGATATCAAGTCTGGTTCCCGGTCCACAGTAGCTATATCCGGGAAGGTGCTTTTCTCCGGGGTACTTTGCCCATGGGGTTCCAGGGAGCTTTGCCAATTTGGCTGCGATATCACCTCCTCGTTTTTTTTTAAATCAGATTTCATAGACACAAATCTAAATTTCCTTGTACCACATTGCATGCATTTACCAGAAAGCGCTGATCGGTTATTTTTAGTTGTAACCGTCGTCACATCTTCTGTGCCAGTACGCGTTTTGCACTTCACACAATATAGATCCATAATTTATGTATAGAGATATGGATATAATTGATTTTTCAGCGACTAAAAGAAGAGAACCGGTTAAGCATCATGCAGCGCTACCAAACTCTATCCGGATGATTATAATCGGGCCATCTGGATCCGGTAAAACGCAATTGTTGCTCAATTTAATAATGAGATGGATGAAATGGGATAAGTTGTATTTAATTGCCCCTAGCGTAGATGATCAACGATGTTATGAAGTGCTAAAAGATTTTAACGACAGCGCGGTAGAAAAATCCGGAGAGGGTATTATTGAGTTTATAACCGATATCGATGAAGCACCGAGCATTGATGATATTGATGGAGATATTAACAATTTAGTCGTATACGACGATATAATGTTGGATAAACAAAAAAATCCTGCTAGGATCTTTTCCCGGGGGCGTCACAAAAACACTGACGTGATATATGTCACTCAACGCTACACTCAGGTTCCAAAAGTCATCAGAGATAACTGCAATATTCTTTCTGTATTCAACGGCGTTGATACACATACGCTACGAAATATTTGGCAGACATGGTGTTCTGATATGGACTTCAATCAATTTCGAGATTTCTTTAGTCATGCTCAGTCAAAACCACACGGATTCGCAACAATAAATTTGCATGATCCTCGGACACGATATCGTATCGGACTGGATCAAATATTCGGTTGAAATCATTTATTATTTTTTGTTAACCAGTGATGAAATCACTAAGCAGCAGAGAGGGTGGATGACAACAAGTTGCGACCAAAATTAATTAAAAAATCGTTTTCATTTTTTTAGTTAAAATGATTTCGTAGGGAGATTTCAATCAATTTTTTGTCTGAAAACGTTGTAGGATTCGCCATCTTTTGGTTAAAATAAGATTATAGGACGGCTCGTTTTAGGATTTCAATCAAAATTTGTCTAAAAACGTTGTAGGATTCACCCTCTCTGCTGCTCGTACTATCCAATGGTGCGCATCCAATAAACCAAGTATTAACCAAATCCAAGCGGGGTAAAGGGTTTCAAAAAGCTTTTATCTAAGCCCAACTGATCCATAACATGAAAAACCAAAAAGTCCGTTTTTCATCAAAAGTCATGCTGAAAAAAATGGTGGGAACCGGTTTTAAAGTATGGTGACGTACTATCCAATGGTGCGCATCCAATAAACCAAGTATTAACCAAATCCAAGCGGGGTAAAGGGTTTCAACAGCTTTTATCTAAGCCCAACTGATCCATAACATGAAAAACCAAAAAGTCCGTTTTTCATCAAAAGTCATGCTGAAAAAAATGGTGGGAACCGGTTTTAAAGTATGGTGACGTACTATCCAATGGTGCGCATCCAATAAACCAAGTATTAACCAAATCCAAGCGGGGTAAAGGGTTTCAAAAAGCTTTTATCTAAGCCCAACTGATCCATAACATGAAAAACCAAAAAGTCCGTTTTTCATCAAAAGTCATGCTGAAAAAAATGGTGGGAACCGGTTTTAAAGTATGGTGACGTACTATCCAATGGTGCGCATCCAATAAACCAAGTATTAACCAAATCCAAGCGGGGTAAAGGGTTTCAACAGCTTTTATCTAAGCCCAACTGATCCATAACATGAAAAACCAAAAAGTCCGTTTTTCATCAAAAGTCATGCTGAAAAAAATGGTGGGAACCGGTTTTAAAGTATGGTGACGTACTATCCAATGGTGCGCATCCAATAAACCAAGTATTAACCAAATCCAAGCGGGGTAAAGGGTTTCAAAAAGCTTTTATCTAAGCCCAACTGATCCATAACATGAAAAACCAAAAAGTCCGTTTTTCATCAAAAGTCATGCTGAAAAAAATGGTGGGAACCGGTTTTAAAGTATGGTGACGTACTATCCAATAGTGCGCATCCAATAAACCAAGTATTAACCAAATCCAAGCGGGGTAAAGGGTTTCAACAGCTTTTATCTAAGCCCAACTGATCCATAACATGAAAAACCAAAAAGTCCGTTTTTCATCAAAAGTCATGCTGAAAAAAATGGTGGGAACCGGTTTTAAAGTATGGTGACGTACTATCCAATGGTGCGCATCCAATAAACCAAGTATTAACCAAATCCAAGCGGGGTAAAGGGTTTCAAAAAGCTTTTATCTAAGCCCAACTGATCCATAACATGAAAAACCAAAAAGTCCGTTTTTCATCAAAAGTCATGCTGAAAAAAATGGTGGGAACCGGTTTTAAAGTATGGTGACGTACTATCCAATGGTGCGCATCCAATAAACCAAGTATTAACCAAATCCAAGCGGGGTAAAGGGTTTCAACAGCTTTTATCTAAGCCCAACTGATCCATAACATGAAAAACCAAAAAGTCCGTTTTTCATCAAAAGTCATGCTGAAAAAAATGGTGGGAACCGGTTTTAAAGTATGGTGACGTACTATCCAATGGTGCGCATCCAATAAACCAAGTATTAACCAAATCCAAGCGGGGTAAAGGGTTTCAAAAAGCTTTTATCTAAGCCCAACTGATCCATAACATGAAAAACCAAAAAGTCCGTTTTTCATCAAAAGTCATGCTGAAAAAAATGGTGGGAACCGGTTTTAAAGTATGGTGACGTACTATCCAATGGTGCGCATCCAATAAACCAAGTATTAACCAAATCCAAGCGGGGTAAAGGGTTTCAACAGCTTTTATCTAAGCCCAACTGATCCATAACATGAAAAACCAAAAAGTCCGTTTTTCATCAAAAGTCATGCTGAAAAAAATGGTGGGAACCGGTTTTAAAGTATGGTGACGTACTATCCAATGATGCGCATCCAATAAACCAAGTATTAACCAAATCCAAGCGGGGTAAAGGGTTTCAAAAAGCTTTTATCTAAGCCCAACTGATCCATAACATGAAAAACCAAAAAGTCCGTTTTTCATCAAAAGTCATGCTGAAAAAAATGGTGGGAACCGGTTTTAAAGTATGGTGACGTACTATCCAATGGTGCGCATCCAATAAACCAAGTATTAACCAAATCCAAGCGGGGTAAAGGGTTTCAACAGCTTTTATCTAAGCCCAACTGATCCATAACATGAAAAACCAAAAAGTCCGTTTTTCATCAAAAGTCATGCTGAAAAAAATGGTGGGAACCGGTTTTAAAGTATGGTGACGTACTATCCAATGGTGCGCATCCAATAAACCAAGTATTAACCAAATCCAAGCGGGGTAAAGGGTTTCAAAAAGCTTTTATCTAAGCCCAACTGATCCATAACATGAAAAACCAAAAAGTCCGTTTTTCATCAAAAGTCATGCTGAAAAAAATGGTGGGAACCGGTTTTAAAGTATGGTGACGTACTATCCAATGGTGCGCATCCAATAAACCAAGTATTAACCAAATCCAAGCGGGGTAAAGGGTTTCAACAGCTTTTATCTAAGCCCAACTGATCCATAACATGAAAAACCAAAAAGTCCGTTTTTCATCAAAAGTCATGCTGAAAAAAATGGTGGGAACCGGTTTTAAAGTATGGTGACGTACTATCCAATGGTGCGCATCCAATAAACCAAGTATTAACCAAATCCAAGCGGGGTAAAGGGTTTCAAAAAGCTTTTATCTAAGCCCAACTGATCCATAACATGAAAAACCAAAAAGTCCGTTTTTCATCAAAAGTCATGCTGAAAAAAATGGTGGGAACCGGTTTTAAAGTATGGTGACGTACTATCCAATGGTGCGCATCCAATAAACCAAGTATTAACCAAATCCAAGCGGGGTAAAGGGTTTCAACAGCTTTTATCTAAGCCCAACTGATCCATAACATGAAAAACCAAAAAGTCCGTTTTTCATCAAAAGTCATGCTGAAAAAAATGGTGGGAACCGGTTTTAAAGTATGGTGACGTACTATCCAATGGTGCGCATCCAATAAACCAAGTATTAACCAAATCCAAGCGGGGTAAAGGGTTTCAAAAAGCTTTTATCTAAGCCCAACTGATCCATAACATGAAAAACCAAAAAGTCCGTTTTTCATCAAAAGTCATGCTGAAAAAAATGGTGGGAACCGGTTTTAAAGTATGGTGACGTACTATCCAATGGTGCGCATCCAATAAACCAAGTATTAACCAAATCCAAGCGGGGTAAAGGGTTTCAACAGCTTTTATCTAAGCCCAACTGATCCATAACATGAAAAACCAAAAAGTCCGTTTTTCATCAAAAGTCATGCTGAAAAAAATGGTGGGAACCGGTTTTAAAGTATGGTGACGTACTATCCAATGGTGCGCATCCAATAAACCAAGTATTAACCAAATCCAAGCGGGGTAAAGGGTTTCAAAAAGCTTTTATCTAAGCCCAACTGATCCATAACATGAAAAACCAAAAAGTCCGTTTTTCATCAAAAGTCATGCTGAAAAAAATGGTGGGAACCGGTTTTAAAGTATGGTGACGTACTATCCAATGGTGCGCATCCAATAAACCAAGTATTAACCAAATCCAAGCGGGGTAAAGGGTTTCAACAGCTTTTATCTAAGCCCAACTGATCCATAACATGAAAAACCAAAAAGTCCGTTTTTCATCAAAAGTCATGCTGAAAAAAATGGTGGGAACCGGTTTTAAAGTATGGTGACGTACTATCCAATGGTGCGCATCCAATAAACCAAGTATTAACCAAATCCAAGCGGGGTAAAGGGTTTCAAAAAGCTTTTATCTAAGCCCAACTGATCCATAACATGAAAAACCAAAAAGTCCGTTTTTCATCAAAAGTCATGCTGAAAAAAATGGTGGGAACCGGTTTTAAAGTATGGTGACGTACTATCCAATGGTGCGCATCCAATAAACCAAGTATTAACCAAATCCAAGCGGGGTAAAGGGTTTCAACAGCTTTTATCTAAGCCCAACTGATCCATAACATGAAAAACCAAAAAGTCCGTTTTTCATCAAAAGTCATGCTGAAAAAAATGGTGGGAACCGGTTTTAAAGTATGGTGACGTACTATCCAATGGTGCGCATCCAATAAACCAAGTATTAACCAAATCCAAGCGGGGTAAAGGGTTTCAAAAAGCTTTTATCTAAGCCCAACTGATCCATAACATGAAAAACCAAAAAGTCCGTTTTTCATCAAAAGTCATGCTGAAAAAAATGGTGGGAACCGGTTTTAAAGTATGGTGACGTACTATCCAATGGTGCGCATCCAATAAACCAAGTATTAACCAAATCCAAGCGGGGTAAAGGGTTTCAACAGCTTTTATCTAAGCCCAACTGATCCATAACATGAAAAACCAAAAAGTCCGTTTTTCATCAAAAGTCATGCTGAAAAAAATGGTGGGAACCGGTTTTAAAGTATGGTGACGTACTATCCAATGGTGCGCATCCAATAAACCAAGTATTAACCAAATCCAAGCGGGGTAAAGGGTTTCAAAAAGCTTTTATCTAAGCCCAACTGATCCATAACATGAAAAACCAAAAAGTCCGTTTTTCATCAAAAGTCATGCTGAAAAAAATGGTGGGAACCGGTTTTAAAGTATGGTGACGTACTATCCAATGGTGCGCATCCAATAAACCAAGTATTAACCAAATCCAAGCGGGGTAAAGGGTTTCAACAGCTTTTATCTAAGCCCAACTGATCCATAACATGAAAAACCAAAAAGTCCGTTTTTCATCAAAAGTCATGCTGAAAAAAATGGTGGGAACCGGTTTTAAAGTATGGTGACGTACTATCCAATGGTGCGCATCCAATAAACCAAGTATTAACCAAATCCAAGCGGGGTAAAGGGTTTCAAAAAGCTTTTATCTAAGCCCAACTGATCCATAACATGAAAAACCAAAAAGTCCGTTTTTCATCAAAAGTCATGCTGAAAAAAATGGTGGGAACCGGTTTTAAAGTATGGTGACGTACTATCCAATGGTGCGCATCCAATAAACCAAGTATTAACCAAATCCAAGCGGGGTAAAGGGTTTCAACAGCTTTTATCTAAGCCCAACTGATCCATAACATGAAAAACCAAAAAGTCCGTTTTTCATCAAAAGTCATGCTGAAAAAAATGGTGGGAACCGGTTTTAAAGTATGGTGACGTACTATCCAATGGTGCGCATCCAATAAACCAAGTATTAACCAAATCCAAGCGGGGTAAAGGGTTTCAAAAAGCTTTTATCTAAGCCCAACTGATCCATAACATGAAAAACCAAAAAGTCCGTTTTTCATCAAAAGTCATGCTGAAAAAAATGGTGGGAACCGGTTTTAAAGTATGGTGACGTACTATCCAATGGTGCGCATCCAATAAACCAAGTATTAACCAAATCCAAGCGGGGTAAAGGGTTTCAACAGCTTTTATCTAAGCCCAACTGATCCATAACATGAAAAACCAAAAAGTCCGTTTTTCATCAAAAGTCATGCTGAAAAAAATGGTGGGAACCGGTTTTAAAGTATGGTGACGTACTATCCAATGGTGCGCATCCAATAAACCAAGTATTAACCAAATCCAAGCGGGGTAAAGGGTTTCAAAAAGCTTTTATCTAAGCCCAACTGATCCATAACATGAAAAACCAAAAAGTCCGTTTTTCATCAAAAGTCATGCTGAAAAAAATGGTGGGAACCGGTTTTAAAGTATGGTGACGTACTATCCAATGGTGCGCATCCAATAAACCAAGTATTAACCAAATCCAAGCGGGGTAAAGGGTTTCAAAAAGCTTTTATCTAAGCCCAACTGATCCATAACATGAAAAACCAAAAAGTCCGTTTTTCATCAAAAGTCATGCTGAAAAAAATGGTGGGAACCGGTTTTAAAGTATGGTGACGTACTATCCAATGGTGCGCATCCAATAAACCAAGTATTAACCAAATCCAAGCGGGGTAAAGGGTTTCAACAGCTTTTATCTAAGCCCAACTGATCCATAACATGAAAAACCAAAAAGTCCGTTTTTCATCAAAAGTCATGCTGAAAAAAATGGTGGGAACCGGTTTTAAAGTATGGTGACGTACTATCCAATGGTGCGCATCCAATAAACCAAGTATTAACCAAATCCAAGCGGGGTAAAGGGTTTCAAAAAGCTTTTATCTAAGCCCAACTGATCCATAACATGAAAAACCAAAAAGTCCGTTTTTCATCAAAAGTCATGCTGAAAAAAATGGTGGGAACCGGTTTTAAAGTATGGTGACGTACTATCCAATGGTGCGCATCCAATAAACCAAGTATTAACCAAATCCAAGCGGGGTAAAGGGTTTCAACAGCTTTTATCTAAGCCCAACTGATCCATAACATGAAAAACCAAAAAGTCCGTTTTTCATCAAAAGTCATGCTGAAAAAAATGGTGGGAACCGGTTTTAAAGTATGGTGACGTACTATCCAATGGTGCGCATCCAATAAACCAAGTATTAACCAAATCCAAGCGGGGTAAAGGGTTTCAAAAAGCTTTTATCTAAGCCCAACTGATCCATAACATGAAAAACCAAAAAGTCCGTTTTTCATCAAAAGTCATGCTGAAAAAAATGGTGGGAACCGGTTTTAAAGTATGGTGACGTACTATCCAATGGTGCGCATCCAATAAACCAAGTATTAACCAAATCCAAGCGGGGTAAAGGGTTTCAACAGCTTTTATCTAAGCCCAACTGATCCATAACATGAAAAACCAAAAAGTCCGTTTTTCATCAAAAGTCATGCTGAAAAAAATGGTGGGAACCGGTTTTAAAGTATGGTGACGTACTATCCAATGGTGCGCATCCAATAAACCAAGTATTAACCAAATCCAAGCGGGGTAAAGGGTTTCAAAAAGCTTTTATCTAAGCCCAACTGATCCATAACATGAAAAACCAAAAAGTCCGTTTTTCATCAAAAGTCATGCTGAAAAAAATGGTGGGAACCGGTTTTAAAGTATGGTGACGTACTATCCAATGGTGCGCATCCAATAAACCAAGTATTAACCAAATCCAAGCGGGGTAAAGGGTTTCAACAGCTTTTATCTAAGCCCAACTGATCCATAACATGAAAAACCAAAAAGTCCGTTTTTCATCAAAAGTCATGCTGAAAAAAATGGTGGGAACCGGTTTTAAAGTATGGTGACGTACTATCCAATGGTGCGCATCCAATAAACCAAGTATTAACCAAATCCAAGCGGGGTAAAGGGTTTCAAAAAGCTTTTATCTAAGCCCAACTGATCCATAACATGAAAAACCAAAAAGTCCGTTTTTCATCAAAAGTCATGCTGAAAAAAATGGTGGGAACCGGTTTTAAAGTATGGTGACGTACTATCCAATGGTGCGCATCCAATAAACCAAGTATTAACCAAATCCAAGCGGGGTAAAGGGTTTCAACAGCTTTTATCTAAGCCCAACTGATCCATAACATGAAAAACCAAAAAGTCCGTTTTTCATCAAAAGTCATGCTGAAAAAAATGGTGGGAACCGGTTTTAAAGTATGGTGACGTACTATCCAATGGTGCGCATCCAATAAACCAAGTATTAACCAAATCCAAGCGGGGTAAAGGGTTTCAAAAAGCTTTTATCTAAGCCCAACTGATCCATAACATGAAAAACCAAAAAGTCCGTTTTTCATCAAAAGTCATGCTGAAAAAAATGGTGGGAACCGGTTTTAAAGTATGGTGACGTACTATCCAATGGTGCGCATCCAATAAACCAAGTATTAACCAAATCCAAGCGGGGTAAAGGGTTTCAACAGCTTTTATCTAAGCCCAACTGATCCATAACATGAAAAACCAAAAAGTCCGTTTTTCATCAAAAGTCATGCTGAAAAAAATGGTGGGAACCGGTTTTAAAGTATGGTGACGTACTATCCAATGGTGCGCATCCAATAAACCAAGTATTAACCAAATCCAAGCGGGGTAAAGGGTTTCAAAAAGCTTTTATCTAAGCCCAACTGATCCATAACATGAAAAACCAAAAAGTCCGTTTTTCATCAAAAGTCATGCTGAAAAAAATGGTGGGAACCGGTTTTAAAGTATGGTGACGTACTATCCAATGGTGCGCATCCAATAAACCAAGTATTAACCAAATCCAAGCGGGGTAAAGGGTTTCAACAGCTTTTATCTAAGCCCAACTGATCCATAACATGAAAAACCAAAAAGTCCGTTTTTCATCAAAAGTCATGCTGAAAAAAATGGTGGGAACCGGTTTTAAAGTATGGTGACGTACTATCCAATGGTGCGCATCCAATAAACCAAGTATTAACCAAATCCAAGCGGGGTAAAGGGTTTCAAAAAGCTTTTATCTAAGCCCAACTGATCCATAACATGAAAAACCAAAAAGTCCGTTTTTCATCAAAAGTCATGCTGAAAAAAATGGTGGGAACCGGTTTTAAAGTATGGTGACGTACTATCCAATGGTGCGCATCCAATAAACCAAGTATTAACCAAATCCAAGCGGGGTAAAGGGTTTCAACAGCTTTTATCTAAGCCCAACTGATCCATAACATGAAAAACCAAAAAGTCCGTTTTTCATCAAAAGTCATGCTGAAAAAAATGGTGGGAACCGGTTTTAAAGTATGGTGACGTACTATCCAATGGTGCGCATCCAATAAACCAAGTATTAACCAAATCCAAGCGGGGTAAAGGGTTTCAAAAAGCTTTTATCTAAGCCCAACTGATCCATAACATGAAAAACCAAAAAGTCCGTTTTTCATCAAAAGTCATGCTGAAAAAAATGGTGGGAACCGGTTTTAAAGTATGGTGACGTACTATCCAATGGTGCGCATCCAATAAACCAAGTATTAACCAAATCCAAGCGGGGTAAAGGGTTTCAACAGCTTTTATCTAAGCCCAACTGATCCATAACATGAAAAACCAAAAAGTCCGTTTTTCATCAAAAGTCATGCTGAAAAAAATGGTGGGAACCGGTTTTAAAGTATGGTGACGTACTATCCAATGGTGCGCATCCAATAAACCAAGTATTAACCAAATCCAAGCGGGGTAAAGGGTTTCAAAAAGCTTTTATCTAAGCCCAACTGATCCATAACATGAAAAACCAAAAAGTCCGTTTTTCATCAAAAGTCATGCTGAAAAAAATGGTGGGAACCGGTTTTAAAGTATGGTGACGTACTATCCAATGGTGCGCATCCAATAAACCAAGTATTAACCAAATCCAAGCGGGGTAAAGGGTTTCAACAGCTTTTATCTAAGCCCAACTGATCCATAACATGAAAAACCAAAAAGTCCGTTTTTCATCAAAAGTCATGCTGAAAAAAATGGTGGGAACCGGTTTTAAAGTATGGTGACGTACTATCCAATGGTGCGCATCCAATAAACCAAGTATTAACCAAATCCAAGCGGGGTAAAGGGTTTCAAAAAGCTTTTATCTAAGCCCAACTGATCCATAACATGAAAAACCAAAAAGTCCGTTTTTCATCAAAAGTCATGCTGAAAAAAATGGTGGGAACCGGTTTTAAAGTATGGTGACGTACTATCCAATGGTGCGCATCCAATAAACCAAGTATTAACCAAATCCAAGCGGGGTAAAGGGTTTCAACAGCTTTTATCTAAGCCCAACTGATCCATAACATGAAAAACCAAAAAGTCCGTTTTTCATCAAAAGTCATGCTGAAAAAAATGGTGGGAACCGGTTTTAAAGTATGGTGACGTACTATCCAATGGTGCGCATCCAATAAACCAAGTATTAACCAAATCCAAGCGGGGTAAAGGGTTTCAAAAAGCTTTTATCTAAGCCCAACTGATCCATAACATGAAAAACCAAAAAGTCCGTTTTTCATCAAAAGTCATGCTGAAAAAAATAGTGGGAACCGGTTTTAAAGTATGGTGACGTACTATCCAATGGTGCGCATCCAATAAACCAAGTATTAACCAAATCCAAGCGGGGTAAAGGGTTTCAACAGCTTTTATCTAAGCCCAACTGATCCATAACATGAAAAACCAAAAAGTCCGTTTTTCATCAAAAGTCATGCTGAAAAAAATGGTGGGAACCGGTTTTAAAGTATGGTGACGTACTATCCAATGGTGCGCATCCAATAAACCAAGTATTAACCAAATCCAAGCGGGGTAAAGGGTTTCAAAAAGCTTTTATCTAAGCCCAACTGATCCATAACATGAAAAACCAAAAAGTCCGTTTTTCATCAAAAGTCATGCTGAAAAAAATGGTGGGAACCGGTTTTAAAGTATGGTGACGTACTATCCAATGGTGCGCATCCAATAAACCAAGTATTAACCAAATCCAAGCGGGGTAAAGGGTTTCAACAGCTTTTATCTAAGCCCAACTGATCCATAACATGAAAAACCAAAAAGTCCGTTTTTCATCAAAAGTCATGCTGAAAAAAATGGTGGGAACCGGTTTTAAAGTATGGTGACGTACTATCCAATGGTGCGCATCCAATAAACCAAGTATTAACCAAATCCAAGCGGGGTAAAGGGTTTCAAAAAGCTTTTATCTAAGCCCAACTGATCCATAACATGAAAAACCAAAAAGTCCGTTTTTCATCAAAAGTCATGCTGAAAAAAATGGTGGGAACCGGTTTTAAAGTATGGTGACGTACTATCCAATGGTGCGCATCCAATAAACCAAGTATTAACCAAATCCAAGCGGGGTAAAGGGTTTCAAAAAGCTTTTATCTAAGCCCAACTGATCCATAACATGAAAAACCAAAAAGTCCGTTTTTCATCAAAAGTCATGCTGAAAAAAATGGTGGGAACCGGTTTTAAAGTATGGTGACGTACTATCCAATGGTGCGCATCCAATAAACCAAGTATTAACCAAATCCAAGCGGGGTAAAGGGTTTCAAACAGCTTTTATCTAAGCCCAACTGATCCATAACATGAAAAACCAAAAAGTCCGTTTTTCATCAAAAGTCATGCTGAAAAAAATGGTGGGAACCGGTTTTAAAGTATGGTGACGTACTATCCAATGGTGCGCATCCAATAAACCAAGTATTAACCAAATCCAAGCGGGGTAAAGGGTTTCAAAAAGCTTTTATCTAAGCCCAACTGATCCATAACATGAAAAACCAAAAAGTCCGTTTTTCATCAAAAGTCATGCTGAAAAAAATGGTGGGAACCGGTTTTAAAGTATGGTGACGTACTATCCAATGGTGCGCATCCAATAAACCAAGTATTAACCAAATCCAAGCGGGGTAAAGGGTTTCAACAGCTTTTATCTAAGCCCAACTGATCCATAACATGAAAAACCAAAAAGTCCGTTTTTCATCAAAAGTCATGCTGAAAAAAATGGTGGGAACCGGTTTTAAAGTATGGTGACGTACTATCCAATGGTGCGCATCCAATAAACCAAGTATTAACCAAATCCAAGCGGGGTAAAGGGTTTCAAAAAGCTTTTATCTAAGCCCAACTGATCCATAACATGAAAAACCAAAAAGTCCGTTTTTCATCAAAAGTCATGCTGAAAAAAATGGTGGGAACCGGTTTTAAAGTATGGTGACGTACTATCCAATGGTGCGCATCCAATAAACCAAGTATTAACCAAATCCAAGCGGGGTAAAGGGTTTCAACAGCTTTTATCTAAGCCCAACTGATCCATAACATGAAAAACCAAAAAGTCCGTTTTTCATCAAAAGTCATGCTGAAAAAAATGGTGGGAACCGGTTTTAAAGTATGGTGACGTACTATCCAATGGTGCGCATCCAATAAACCAAGTATTAACCAAATCCAAGCGGGGTAAAGGGTTTCAAAAAGCTTTTATCTAAGCCCAACTGATCCATAACATGAAAAACCAAAAAGTCCGTTTTTCATCAAAAGTCATGCTGAAAAAAATGGTGGGAACCGGTTTTAAAGTATGGTGACGTACTATCCAATGGTGCGCATCCAATAAACCAAGTATTAACCAAATCCAAGCGGGGTAAAGGGTTTCAACAGCTTTTATCTAAGCCCAACTGATCCATAACATGAAAAACCAAAAAGTCCGTTTTTTCATCAAAAGTCATGCTGAAAAAAATGGTGGGAACCGGTTTTAAAGTATGGTGACGTACTATCCAATGGTGCGCATCCAATAAACCAAGTATTAACCAAATCCAAGCGGGGTAAAGGGTTTCAAAAAGCTTTTATCTAAGCCCAACTGATCCATAACATGAAAAACCTAAAAGTCCGTTTTTCATCAAAAGTCATGCTGAAAAAAATGGTGGGAACCGGTTTTAAAGTATGGTGACGTACTATCCAATGGTGCGCATCCAATAAACCAAGTATTAACCAAATCCAAGCGGGGTAAAGGGTTTCAACAGCTTTTATCTAAGCCCAACTGATCCATAACATGAAAAACCAAAAAGTCCGTTTTTCATCAAAAGTCATGCTGAAAAAAATGGTGGGAACCGGTTTTAAAGTATGGTGACGTACTATCCAATGGTGCGCATCCAATAAACCAAGTATTAACCAAATCCAAGCGGGGTAAAGGGTTTCAAAAAGCTTTTATCTAAGCCCAACTGATCCATAACATGAAAAACCAAAAAGTCCGTTTTTCATCAAAAGTCATGCTGAAAAAAATGGTGGGAACCGGTTTTAAAGTATGGTGACGTACTATCCAATGGTGCGCATCCAATAAACCAAGTATTAACCAAATCCAAGCGGGGTAAAGGGTTTCAACAGCTTTTATCTAAGCCCAACTGATCCATAACATGAAAAACCAAAAAGTCCGTTTTTCATCAAAAGTCATGCTGAAAAAAATGGTGGGAACCGGTTTTAAAGTATGGTGACGTACTATCCAATGGTGCGCATCCAATAAACCAAGTATTAACCAAATCCAAGCGGGGTAAAGGGTTTCAAAAAGCTTTTATCTAAGCCCAACTGATCCATAACATGAAAAACCAAAAAGTCCGTTTTTCATCAAAAGTCATGCTGAAAAAAATGGTGGGAACCGGTTTTAAAGTATGGTGACGTACTATCCAATGGTGCGCATCCAATAAACCAAGTATTAACCAAATCCAAGCGGGGTAAAGGGTTTCAACAGCTTTTATCTAAGCCCAACTGATCCATAACATGAAAAACCAAAAAGTCCGTTTTTCATCAAAAGTCATGCTGAAAAAAATGGTGGGAACCGGTTTTAAAGTATGGTGACGTACTATCCAATGGTGCGCATCCAATAAACCAAGTATTAACCAAATCCAAGCGGGGTAAAGGGTTTCAAAAAGCTTTTATCTAAGCCCAACTGATCCATAACATGAAAAACCAAAAAGTCCGTTTTTCATCAAAAGTCATGCTGAAAAAAATGGTGGGAACCGGTTTTAAAGTATGGTGACGTACTATCCAATGGTGCGCATCCAATAAACCAAGTATTAACCAAATCCAAGCGGGGTAAAGGGTTTCAACAGCTTTTATCTAAGCCCAACTGATCCATAACATGAAAAACCAAAAAGTCCGTTTTTCATCAAAAGTCATGCTGAAAAAAATGGTGGGAACCGGTTTTAAAGTATGGTGACGTACTATCCAATGGTGCGCATCCAATAAACCAAGTATTAACCAAATCCAAGCGGGGTAAAGGGTTTCAAAAAGCTTTTATCTAAGCCCAACTGATCCATAACATGAAAAACCAAAAAGTCCGTTTTTCATCAAAAGTCATGCTGAAAAAAATGGTGGGAACCGGTTTTAAAGTATGGTGACGTACTATCCAATGGTGCGCATCCAATAAACCAAGTATTAACCAAATCCAAGCGGGGTAAAGGGTTTCAACAGCTTTTATCTAAGCCCAACTGATCCATAACATGAAAAACCAAAAAGTCCGTTTTTCATCAAAAGTCATGCTGAAAAAAATGGTGGGAACCGGTTTTAAAGTATGGTGACGTACTATCCAATGGTGCGCATCCAATAAACCAAGTATTAACCAAATCCAAGCGGGGTAAAGGGTTTCAAAAAGCTTTTATCTAAGCCCAACTGATCCATAACATGAAAAACCAAAAAGTCCGTTTTTCATCAAAAGTCATGCTGAAAAAAATGGTGGGAACCGGTTTTAAAGTATGGTGACGTACTATCCAATGGTGCGCATCCAATAAACCAAGTATTAACCAAATCCAAGCGGGGTAAAGGGTTTCAACAGCTTTTATCTAAGCCCAACTGATCCATAACATGAAAAACCAAAAAGTCCGTTTTTCATCAAAAGTCATGCTGAAAAAAATGGTGGGAACCGGTTTTAAAGTATGGTGACGTACTATCCAATGGTGCGCATCCAATAAACCAAGTATTAACCAAATCCAAGCGGGGTAAAGGGTTTCAAAAAGCTTTTATCTAAGCCCAACTGATCCATAACATGAAAAACCAAAAAGTCCGTTTTTCATCAAAAGTCATGCTGAAAAAAATGGTGGGAACCGGTTTTAAAGTATGGTGACGTACTATCCAATGGTGCGCATCCAATAAACCAAGTATTAACCAAATCCAAGCGGGGTAAAGGGTTTCAACAGCTTTTATCTAAGCCCAACTGATCCATAACATGAAAAACCAAAAAGTCCGTTTTTCATCAAAAGTCATGCTGAAAAAAATGGTGGGAACCGGTTTTAAAGTATGGTGACGTACTATCCAATGGTGCGCATCCAATAAACCAAGTATTAACCAAATCCAAGCGGGGTAAAGGGTTTCAAAAAGCTTTTATCTAAGCCCAACTGATCCATAACATGAAAAACCAAAAAGTCCGTTTTTCATCAAAAGTCATGCTGAAAAAAATGGTGGGAACCGGTTTCAAAGTATGGTGACGTACTATCCAATGGTGCGCATCCAATAAACCAAGTATTAACCAAATCCAAGCGGGGTAAAGGGTTTCAACAGCTTTTATCTAAGCCCAACTGATCCATAACATGAAAAACCAAAAAGTCCGTTTTTCATCAAAAGTCATGCTGAAAAAAATGGTGGGAACCGGTTTTAAAGTATGGTGACGTACTATCCAATGGTGCGCATCCAATAAACCAAGTATTAACCAAATCCAAGCGGGGTAAAGGGTTTCAAAAAGCTTTTATCTAAGCCCAACTGATCCATAACATGAAAAACCAAAAAGTCCGTTTTTCATCAAAAGTCATGCTGAAAAAAATGGTGGGAACCGGTTTTAAAGTATGGTGACGTACTATCCAATGGTGCGCATCCAATAAACCAAGTATTAACCAAATCCAAGCGGGGTAAAGGGTTTCAACAGCTTTTATCTAAGCCCAACTGATCCATAACATGAAAAACCAAAAAGTCCGTTTTTCATCAAAAGTCATGCTGAAAAAAATGGTGGGAACCGGTTTTAAAGTATGGTGACGTACTATCCAATGGTGCGCATCCAATAAACCAAGTATTAACCAAATCCAAGCGGGGTAAAGGGTTTCAAAAAGCTTTTATCTAAGCCCAACTGATCCATAACATGAAAAACCAAAAAGTCCGTTTTTCATCAAAAGTCATGCTGAAAAAAATGGTGGGAACCGGTTTTAAAGTATGGTGACGTACTATCCAATGGTGCGCATCCAATAAACCAAGTATTAACCAAATCCAAGCGGGGTAAAGGGTTTCAACAGCTTTTATCTAAGCCCAACTGATCCATAACATGAAAAACCAAAAAGTCCGTTTTTCATCAAAAGTCATGCTGAAAAAAATGGTGGGAACCGGTTTTAAAGTATGGTGACGTACTATCCAATGGTGCGCATCCAATAAACCAAGTATTAACCAAATCCAAGCGGGGTAAAGGGTTTCAACAGCTTTTATCTAAGCCCAACTGATCCATAACATGAAAAACCAAAAAGTCCGTTTTTCATCAAAAGTCATGCTGAAAAAAATGGTGGGAACCGGTTTTAAAGTATGGTGACGTACTATCCAATGGTGCGCATCCAATAAACCAAGTATTAACCAAATCCAAGCGGGGTAAAGGGTTTCAAAAAGCTTTTATCTAAGCCCAACTGATCCATAACATGAAAAACCAAAAAGTCCGTTTTTCATCAAAAGTCATGCTGAAAAAAATGGTGGGAACCGGTTTTAAAGTATGGTGACGTACTATCCAATGGTGCGCATCCAATAAACCAAGTACTAACCAAATCCAAGCGGGGTAAAG
>JARLTB010000565.1:0-45378 GCA_030141615.1 Unio pictorum
AACTGATCCATAACATGAAAAACAAAAAAGTCCGTTTTTCATCAAAAGTCATGCTGAAAAAAATGGTGGGAACCGGTTTTAAAGTATGGTGACGTACTATCCAATGGTGCGCAGCCAATAAACCAAGTATTAACCAAATCCAAGCGGGGTAAAGGGTTTCAACAGCTTTTATCTAAGCCCAACTGATCCATAACATGAAAAACAAAAAAGTCCGTTTTTCATCAAAAGTCATGCTGAAAAAAATGGTGGGAACCGGTTTTAAAGTATGGTGACGTACTATCCAATGGTGCGCAGCCAATAAACCAAGTATTAACCAAATCCAAGTGGGGTAAAGGGTTTCAACAGCTTTTATCTAAGCCCAACTGATCCATAACATGAAAAACAAAAAAGTCCGTTTTTCATCAAAAGTCATGCTGAAAAAAATGGTGGGAACCGGTTTTAAAGTATGGTGACGTACTATCCAATGGTGCGCAGCCAATAAACCAAGTATTAACCAAATCCAAGCGGGGTAAAGGGTTTCAACAGCTTTTATCTAAGCCCAACTGATCCATAACATGAAAAACAAAAAAGTCCGTTTTTCATCAAAAGTCATGCTGAAAAAAATGGTGGGAACCGGTTTTAAAGTATGGTGACGTACTATCCAATGGTGCGCAGCCAATAAACCAAGTATTAACCAAATCCAAGCGGGGTAAAGGGTTTCAACAGCTTTTATCTAAGCCCAACTGATCCATAACATGAAAAACAAAAAAGTCCGTTTTTCATCAAAAGTCATGCTGAAAAAAATGGTGGGAACCGGTTTTAAAGTATGGTGACGTACTATCCAATGGTGCGCAGCCAATAAACCAAGTATTAACCAAATCCAAGCGGGGTAAAGGGTTTCAACAGCTTTTATCTAAGCCCAACTGATCCATAACATGAAAAACAAAAAAGTCCGTTTTTCATCAAAAGTCATGCTGAAAAAAATGGTGGGAACCGGTTTTAAAGTATGGTGACGTACTATCCAATGGTGCGCAGCCAATAAACCAAGTATTAACCAAATCCAAGCGGGGTAAAGGGTTTCAACAGCTTTTATCTAAGCCCAACTGATCCATAACATGAAAAACAAAAAAGTCCGTTTTTCATCAAAAGTCATGCTGAAAAAAATGGTGGGAACCGGTTTTAAAGTATGGTGACGTACTATCCAATGGTGCGCAGCCAATAAACCAAGTATTAACCAAATCCAAGCGGGGTAAAGGGTTTCAACAGCTTTTATCTAAGCCCAACTGATCCATAACATGAAAAACAAAAAAGTCCGTTTTTCATCAAAAGTCATGCTGAAAAAAATGGTGGGAACCGGTTTTAAAGTATGGTGACGTACTATCCAATGGTGCGCAGCCAATAAACCAAGTATTAACCAAATCCAAGCGGGGTAAAGGGTTTCAACAGCTTTTATCTAAGCCCAACTGATCCATAACATGAAAAACAAAAAAGTCCGTTTTTCATCAAAAGTCATGCTGAAAAAAATGGTGGGAACCGGTTTTAAAGTATGGTGACGTACTATCCAATGGTGCGCAGCCAATAAACCAAGTATTAACCAAATCCAAGCGGGGTAAAGGGTTTCAACAGCTTTTATCTAAGCCCAACTGATCCATAACATGAAAAACAAAAAAGTCCGTTTTTCATCAAAAGTCATGCTGAAAAAAATGGTGGGAACCGGTTTTAAAGTATGGTGACGTACTATCCAATGGTGCGCAGCCAATAAACCAAGTATTAACCAAATCCAAGCGGGGTAAAGGGTTTCAACAGCTTTTATCTAAGCCCAACTGATCCATAACATGAAAAACAAAAAAGTCCGTTTTTCATCAAAAGTCATGCTGAAAAAAATGGTGGGAACCGGTTTTAAAGTATGGTGACGTACTATCCAATGGTGCGCAGCCAATAAACCAAGTATTAACCAAATCCAAGCGGGGTAAAGGGTTTCAACAGCTTTTATCTAAGCCCAACTGATCCATAACATGAAAAACAAAAAAGTCCGTTTTTCATCAAAAGTCATGCTGAAAAAAATGGTGGGAACCGGTTTTAAAGTATGGTGACGTACTATCCAATGGTGCGCAGCCAATAAACCAAGTATTAACCAAATCCAAGCGGGGTAAAGGGTTTCAACAGCTTTTATCTAAGCCCAACTGATCCATAACATGAAAAACAAAAAAGTCCGTTTTTCATCAAAAGTCATGCTGAAAAAAATGGTGGGAACCGGTTTTAAAGTATGGTGACGTACTATCCAATGGTGCGCAGCCAATAAACCAAGTATTAACCAAATCCAAGCGGGGTAAAGGGTTTCAACAGCTTTTATCTAAGCCCAACTGATCCATAACATGAAAAACAAAAAAGTCCGTTTTTCATCAAAAGTCATGCTGAAAAAAATGGTGGGAACCGGTTTTAAAGTATGGTGACGTACTATCCAATGGTGCGCAGCCAATAAACCAAGTATTAACCAAATCCAAGCGGGGTAAAAAGGGTTTCAACAGCTTTTATCTAAGCCCAACTGATCCATAACATGAAAAACAAAAAAGTCCGTTTTTCATCAAAAGTCATGCTGAAAAAAATGGTGGGAACCGGTTTTAAAGTATGGTGACGTACTATCCAATGGTGCGCAGCCAATAAACCAAGTATTAACCAAATCCAAGCGGGGTAAAGGGTTTCAACAGCTTTTATCTAAGCCCAACTGATCCATAACATGAAAAACAAAAAAGTCCGTTTTTCATCAAAAGTCATGCTGAAAAAAATGGTGGGAACCGGTTTTAAAGTATGGTGACGTACTATCCAATGGTGCGCAGCCAATAAACCAAGTATTAACCAAATCCAAGCGGGGTAAAGGGTTTCAACAGCTTTTATCTAAGCCCAACTGATCCATAACATGAAAAACAAAAAAGTCCGTTTTTCATCAAAAGTCATGCTGAAAAAAATGGTGGGAACCGGTTTTAAAGTATGGTGACGTACTATCCAATGGTGCGCAGCCAATAAACCAAGTATTAACCAAATCCAAGCGGGGTAAAGGGTTTCAACAGCTTTTATCTAAGCCCAACTGATCCATAACATGAAAAACAAAAAAGTCCGTTTTTCATCAAAAGTCATGCTGAAAAAAATGGTGGGAACCGGTTTTAAAGTATGGTGACGTACTATCCAATGGTGCGCAGCCAATAAACCAAGTATTAACCAAATCCAAGCGGGGTAAAGGGTTTCAACAGCTTTTATCTAAGCCCAACTGATCCATAACATGAAAAACAAAAAAGTCCGTTTTTCATCAAAAGTCATGCTGAAAAAAATGGTGGGAACCGGTTTTAAAGTATGGTGACGTACTATCCAATGGTGCGCAGCCAATAAACCAAGTATTAACCAAATCCAAGCGGGGTAAAGGGTTTCAACAGCTTTTATCTAAGCCCAACTGATCCATAACATGAAAAACAAAAAAGTCCGTTTTTCATCAAAAGTCATGCTGAAAAAAATGGTGGGAACCGGTTTTAAAGTATGGTGACGTACTATCCAATGGTGCGCAGCCAATAAACCAAGTATTAACCAAATCCAAGCGGGGTAAAGGGTTTCAACAGCTTTTATCTAAGCCCAACTGATCCATAACATGAAAAACAAAAAAGTCCGTTTTTCATCAAAAGTCATGCTGAAAAAAATGGTGGGAACCGGTTTTAAAGTATGGTGACGTACTATCCAATGGTGCGCAGCCAATAAACCAAGTATTAACCAAATCCAAGCGGGGTAAAGGGTTTCAACAGCTTTTATCTAAGCCCAACTGATCCATAACATGAAAAACAAAAAAGTCCGTTTTTCATCAAAAGTCATGCTGAAAAAATGGTGGGAACCGGTTTTAAAGTATGGTGACGTACTATCCAATGGTGCGCAGCCAATAAACCAAGTATTAACCAAATCCAAGCGGGGTAAAGGGTTTCAACAGCTTTTATCTAAGCCCAACTGATCCATAACATGAAAAACAAAAAAGTCCGTTTTTCATCAAAAGTCATGCTGAAAAAAATGGTGGGAACCGGTTTTAAAATATGGTGACGTACTATCCAATGGTGCGCAGCCAATAAACCAAGTATTAACCAAATCCAAGCGGGGTAAAGGGTTTCAACAGCTTTTATCTAAGCCCAACTGATCCATAACATGAAAAACAAAAAAGTCCGTTTTTCATCAAAAGTCATGCTGAAAAAAATGGTGGGAACCGGTTTTAAAGTATGGTGACGTACTATCCAATGGTGCGCAGCCAATAAACCAAGTATTAACCAAATCCAAGCGGGGTAAAGGGTTTCAACAGCTTTTATCTAAGCCCAACTGATCCATAACATGAAAAACAAAAAAGTCCGTTTTTCATCAAAAGTCATGCTGAAAAAAATGGTGGGAACCGGTTTTAAAGTATGGTGACGTACTATCCAATGGTGCGCAGCCAATAAACCAAGTATTAACCAAATCCAAGCGGGGTAAAGGGTTTCAACAGCTTTTATCTAAGCCCAACTGATCCATAACATGAAAAACAAAAAAGTCCGTTTTTCATCAAAAGTCATGCTGAAAAAAATGGTGGGAACCGGTTTTAAAGTATGGTGACGTACTATCCAATGGTGCGCAGTCAATAAACCAAGTATTAACCAAATCCAAGCGGGGTAAAGGGTTTCAACAGCTTTTATCTAAGCCCTACTGATCCATAACATGAAAAACAAAAAAGTCCGTTTTTCATCAAAAGTCATGCTGAAAAAAATGGTGGGAACCGGTTTTAAAGTATGGTGACGTACTATCCAATGGTGCGCAGCCAATAAACCAAGTATTAACCAAATCCAAGCGGGGTAAAGGGTTTCAACAGCTTTTATCTAAGCCCAACTGATCCATAACATGAAAAACAAAAAAGTCCGTTTTTCATCAAAAGTCATGCTGAAAAAAATGGTGGGAACCGGTTTTAAAGTATGGTGACGTACTATCCAATGGTGCGCAGCCAATAAACCAAGTATTAACCAAATCCAAGCGGGGTAAAGGGTTTCAACAGCTTTTATCTAAGCCCAACTGATCCATAACATGAAAAACAAAAAAGTCCGTTTTTCATCAAAAGTCATGCTGAAAAAAATGGTGGGAACCGGTTTTAAAGTATGGTTGACGTACTATCCAATGGTGCGCAGCCAATAAACAAGTATTAACCAAATCCAAGCGGGGTAAAGGGTTTCAACAGCTTTTATCTAAGCCCAACTGATCCATAACATGAAAAACAAAAAAGTCCGTTTTTCATCAAAAGTCATGCTGAAAAAAATGGTGGGAACCGGTTTAAAGTATGATGACGTACTATCCAATGATGCGCAGCCAATAAACCAAGTATTAACCAAATCCAAGCGGGGTAAAGGGTTTCAACAGCTTTTATCTAAGCCCAACTGATCCATAACATGAAAAACAAAAAAGTCCGTTTTTCATCAAAAGTCATGCTGAAAAAAATGGTGGGAACCGGTTTTAAAGTATGGTGACGTACTATCCAATGGTGCGCAGCCAATAAACCAAGTATTAACCAAATCCAAGCGGGGTAAAGGGTTTCAACAGCTTTTATCTAAGCCCAACTGATCCATAACATGAAAAACAAAAAAGTCCGTTTTTCATCAAAAGTCATGCTGAAAAAAATGGTGGGAACCGGTTTTAAAGTATGGTGACGTACTATCCAATGGTGCGCAGCCAATAAACCAAGTATTAACCAAATCCAAGCGGGGTAAAGGGTTTCAACAGCTTTTATCTAAGCCCAACTGATCCATAACATGAAAAACAAAAAAGTCCGTTTTTCATCAAAAGTCATGTTGAAAAAAATGGTGGGAACCGGTTTTAAAGTATGGTGACGTACTATCCAATGGTGCGCAGCCAATAAACCAAGTATTAACCAAATCCAAGCGGGGTAAAGGGTTTCAACAGCTTTTATCTAAGCCCAACTGATCCATAACATGAAAAACAAAAAAGTCCGTTTTTCATCAAAAGTCATGCTGAAAAAAATGGTGGGAACCGGTTTTAAAGTATGGTGACGTACTATCCAATGGTGCGCAGCCAATAAACCAAGTATTAACCAAATCCAAGCGGGGTAAAGGGTTTCAACAGCTTTTATCTAAGCCCAACTGATCCATAACATGAAAAACAAAAAAGTCCGTTTTTCATCAAAAGTCATGCTGAAAAAAATGGTGGGAACCGGTTTTAAAGTATGGTGACGTACTATCCAATGGTGCGCAGCCAATAAACCAAGTATTAACCAAATCCAAGCGGGGTAAAGGGTTTCAACAGCTTTTATCTAAGCCCAACTGATCCATAACATGAAAAACAAAAAAGTCCGTTTTTCATCAAAAGTCATGCTGAAAAAAATGGTGGGAACCGGTTTTAAAGTATGGTGACGTACTATCCAATGGTGCGCAGCCAATAAACCAAGTATTAACCAAATCCAAGCGGGGTAAAGGGTTTCAACAGCTTTTATCTAAGCCCAACTGATCCATAACATGAAAAACAAAAAAGTCCGTTTTTCATCAAAAGTCATGCTGAAAAAAATGGTGGGAACCGGTTTTAAAGTATGGTGACGTACTATCCAATGGTGCGCAGCCAATAAACCAAGTATTAACCAAATCCAAGCGGGGTAAAGGGTTTCAACAGCTTTTATCTAAGCCCAACTGATCCATAACATGAAAAACAAAAAAGTCCGTTTTTCATCAAAAGTCATGCTGAAAAAAATGGTGGGAACCGGTTTTAAAGTATGGTGACGTACTATCCAATGGTGCGCAGCCAATAAACCAAGTATTAACCAAATCCAAGCGGGGTAAAGGGTTTCAACAGCTTTTATCTAAGCCCAACTGATCCATAACATGAAAAACAAAAAAGTCCGTTTTTCATCAAAAGTCATGCTGAAAAAAATGGTGGGAACCGGTTTTAAAGTATGGTGACGTACTATCCAATGGTGCGCAGCCAATAAACCAAGTATTAACCAAATCCAAGCGGGGTAAAGGGTTTCAACAGCTTTTATCTAAGCCCAACTGATCCATAACATGAAAAACAAAAAAGTCCGTTTTTCATCAAAAGTCATGCTGAAAAAAATGGTGGGAACCGGTTTTAAAGTATGGTGACGTACTATCCAATGGTGCGCAGCCAATAAACCAAGTATTAACCAAATCCAAGCGGGGTAAAGGGTTTCAACAGCTTTTATCTAAGCCCAACTGATCCATAACATGAAAAACAAAAAAGTCCGTTTTTCATCAAAAGTCATGCTGAAAAAAATGGTGGGAACCGGTTTTAAAGTATGGTGACGTACTATCCAATGGTGCGCAGCCAATAAACCAAGTATTAACCAAATCCAAGCGGGGTAAAGGGTTTCAACAGCTTTTATCTAAGCCCAACTGATCCATAACATGAAAAACAAAAAAGTCCGTTTTTCATCAAAAGTCATGCTGAAAAAAATGGTGGGAACCGGTTTTAAAGTATGGTGACGTACTATCCAATGGTGCGCAGCCAATAAACCAAGTATTAACCAAATCCAAGCGGGGTAAAGGGTTTCAACAGCTTTTATCTAAGCCCAACTGATCCATAACATGAAAAACAAAAAAGTCCGTTTTTCATCAAAAGTCATGCTGAAAAAAATGGTGGGAACCGGTTTTAAAGTATGGTGACGTACTATCCAATGGTGCGCAGCCAATAAACCAAGTATTAACCAAATCCAAGCGGGGTAAAGGGTTTCAACAGCTTTTATCTAAGCCCAACTATAGCACTTTCAGATGTGGAAAAATGATTTTCACAGATGAAATGTGAAACAATTGCAATAGTCTGGAGTTGTGAGCACTTCCATCTGTACATGTTCAGTCATACTTTTAAGCTAATTAGTGACCACAAGCTCCTGGAAGTTATTTTCAATAATTTAAAAACACAACCCACTGCTAGAATTGAGAGATTGAGATTACAACTATCTGCAGAAGCTTATGTTCAATTCATATTCGTCAATGCGGTACCCAAAGACATGACCGATGAAAAAATTCGGATGGCTACTTTAGTGGACCCAGACCACCAACATGTTATCAAATCAATAGAATCTGGAAATTGGAAAGATTCTAACAAACAAAACAAAACCTTGGAAATATTTTCAAGACTCAGACATGAACTTACGATCATTCCAGTTATAAATGGGTTTGTCCTGCTGTGTGACAGGAAACTAGTAGTACCAAAATGGCTACAAAACAGAGTGATTGAGCTAGCACATGAAGGCCATCAGGGCATAGTCAATACAAAACTTCTTCGTGAGAAAGTATGGTCACCTGGTATTGACAATCAATCAGAGGTTTTATGTCCAAGTTGTATACCTTGCCTTGCATCAATGTCAAAGCAAAAATGTCTGTTCTACTTTGGAGCCAAATTAGCATAGACTTCAATGGCCCTCTTCTGTCACAAGTTTATTTAATGGTACTTGTTGTCACAAGTTTATTTAATGGTACTTGTTGTCACAAGTTTATTTAATGTTGATGACTACTCAAGGTATCTAGTAGTTAAAATTATTAACTCAAAATCGATCTACAAAAACAGTCATTCTGCTACTTGACAAAATATTTTCTATGCTTGGAATACCAGAAGTTGTAAAAATGGATAATGGACCTCCATTTAAAGGACAAGAATTTACAAAGTTTGCAGAATACGTGGGATTCAAGCATAGGAAAGTCACACCTTTATAGCCTCAAGCTGATGGTTTATGAGGACAATTGGAAAAACAATCAAAGCAGCTAATGCAGAACATAAAAGTTGGAAACAAGAAATGTACAACGTTTTATGCAATTACAGAACCACACCTCATGCAGCAACCAGCAAATCAAACCGATACTGAGAAAAAGGAAAAGATGATGAGCAACATGAGATCAATCTACGGTACAAAAGCAACGAAGTTGTTTCAAAGTTGGAGACCGTGTTCTTGTAAAGCAAGAAAAGTTATACAAGTTGTCGATTCCATTTGACCCAAAACCATATGAAGTTGGCAAGAAAAAGGGATCAATAATAACAGCTAGAAGCGATGGCCATCAGATAACTAGAAATTCGTAATTTTTCAGGACAGTAAAGAATTCACCCCATATTCCACCATCTGATGACCAGACATATGATACCGGTACATTAAATCTAAAGAAAGATGTAGATGTGACACATATCCAACATCTGGCCTAGCATTAAAAAGATCATCCCAACTCAGAAAACCACCAGACTACCTAAAGGATTATGTGTGTGAAAAAAAGAAATAATATAAACTTAAAAATATTAAAGTTGGAGACAGTGTTCTAGTAACACAAGAAAAGCTAGTCAAAATGTCAACTCCATTCGACCCCAAACCATATGAAGTTGTCAACATAAAGGTATCAATGATAACAGCGAGAAGAGAAGACCATCAGATTACTTGAAATTCGTCATTCTTCAAGACGGTAAAGAATTCACCACATATTCCACCATCTAATGACCAGACATATGTTACAATAAATCTAAAGAAAGATGTAGATGTGACACATATCCAACATCTGACCTTGCATTAAAAAGAAAATCACCAGACTACTGTAGCAGGGACTTTTAGATGATTTAACTGCTTTCCAGTTTCCTTCCAAAACAATACAAGCAGAATCTTTACAGTACACTCACCCCATGACTTTAAGGACATTAATCATTTTGGTTTAGCAAGTCTAGTGAGAACAGGCAGTTGTGTTTTGGCAAATTAGTTAAATCATTATTTACAGGACTTACAAATAGTTTTAGATTTTGAAAATGCTGATGATATTAGAGACAAGATATTAGATTATGTTTCTCTAATTAGCAAAAATATCTCAGATATAGATTTTAAAGAAATAGATATTTTATAATTGAACTTTGACAATCTTTGTCAACCTTTACACTTAAACCCAATTTATTTAACATTTGTATTTTGAGGAAGAGGTAGAAAGTGAGTGTGAGTCTGATCAGATATATTATAATCATTTATGTTTTCAAATCAACTTCTAGACAACTCATTAGTGAGATATCAAATGTTTAGTTTAATGTAGGAAACACAGATCTATGTACCATAAACAATTCAAGCCAGTTACAGAAATGTGATATAAGTTGTCTCCTGTGAAGTCTGCTCTAGACTGATATATTTACCAGAGGAGAACTGGCTAGGGGGAGAGTTTTAATTTGAATTAAAGAAAATATGTAACCTAGATATTTGTTTGTTAGCTATACCAGCTAATTCCCCAATGTAGCTGCCACCCACCCCATGTCAGCTACAAAACTACCTAAAGGATTATGTGTGCAAAATAATATAAAACGTTTAGTAGCTTTATAACATACATTGTGTTGTATGATATTTTGCTTAGAAATAGTATAGTGTGTTATGTTCTGTAGATCTAAATAGTTGACATGTCTCTTACAACTATCCATACAGGAGGAGCAGTCATAAGAAGATTCTCAAAATGGCAGCAGTGGCAGACATTAAATTTGTGATTGGCAGCATTTTCATTTAGGTCAAACTAACATTATATGACAGTATAACTTTTTGCTCTGGAGTTTACATCACACCAGCACTGTAACACTGTAAGAGCCATAAAACAGTTATAATATGATAAAAAAAAAGTATTGATCAAAGAGGTTTATTACCAATGAGCAGTAAATATACAAAAACACAATGATGAGATGGTGCAAATATATGAAGGTTCCTGAACTTGGGAAATGCAAATTTGTGTGTACAAAGAATAATTATGCAAGAAAAGATAAATCAGGGTGCCTGTAATTGATAAATACAAAAGGAAATACAAGCTATATTTTTTTAAATAAATATTAACTTTCTTTTAAAATACATGCCACATTTACCATATCAAAATGTTCCTTCAATGCTGAACATTGTAGTAACCATCCCATGTAGAATGGAGACTGACACATTCTATTATAAAGTGCAGCACAGCCAAGACTTCATTGCAAGAAATGAACTCAAGTGGGTTTTTGCCCCTAATGTGTAGGATTCGGTTATATAAGTATGATCAGTTGTAGTTATTGCCTACCTCATCTCTATGGATACCATTCATGTTTGATCACATGGAGCTTGTTATTGACAGCAATGCCTACCACTTACTTCATAATAGTACTCCATTTAGCCAAACTATCCCAAACAGTATTAAGATCAGGGAGAGTAAACTATCCCAAAACAGTGTTAAGATCAGGGAGAGTAAACTATCCCAAAACAGTGCTAAGATCAGGGAGAGTAAACTATCCCAAAACAGTGTTAAGATCAGGGAGAGTAAACTATCCCAAAACAGTTTTAAGATCAGGGAGAGTAAACTATCCCAAAACAGTGTTAAGATCAGGGAGAGTAAACTATCCCAAAACAGTTTTAAGATCAGGGAGAGTTCCAGCTGCAAAGAGCTCTTAGAGATAACTAACAAACTAATGTCAAGGAACAAATGTACACCACTTCCAACTACATGTACTTTCTCTACAGTATACCTTCTGGATATATTTGCAAATTTCTTCTGTGACAAAGTACAAACCATTAGAGATACACTTGATAACACAATTTCAGTTGACTCATTGTCACCACATAGTTATGATACAGAATTTTAGTGACAACCATTAGGAGCATTTGGATTTAGTACATAAAATCGTGATGAAGAGTGCACCAAAGTCATGTGAACTTGATCCAATTCCAACATCACTGCTGCTTGAGTGCTTAGACCCAATATTGCATTCACTAACTGATGTTATTAATATCTCTCTCTCATCCAGGGAATTCCCATCATTTTTAAAAACTGCCATTGTAAAGCCTCTTTTGAAGAAATCAACACTTAACCATTATGATTTTAAGAACTACCCTTCCAGTTTCTAATCTCTCGTTCATATACAAAATCTTGGAAACAGTGTTTCTAACCCTGAGCTTGTATCTCATTTGAATTGACAAAGTCTTTTTAGCAATGTACAGTCTGCATATTGCCCTTGCCACAGTACTGAAACTACTCTTCGAAAATTATTTAATGACATTCTATCTGCTTTGGATAGTGGAAAGATTACAATCCTCACCCACCTTGATTTGTCTGCAGCATTTACTACTCCAGAATCTTTCAAAAAGTTCAATACACAGCTGTTCGGATCATCTATAGAGTACCACGATCAGAGCACACCTCCCCACTACTATATACCCTACACTGGCTATCCATGTGATCCAGAATCAAACAGAAAATTTGTTCTCTGTGCTACGTTTTACTGACAGACTCCAGTCCAACATACCTATCTGGCATCACTCATGTGTACACACCACCAAGATACTTACACTCCTATAATGACAATTGTATACTCATTGTTCTCACTATGAAAACGAAGTCACATGGATAACGTTCTTTTGCATACCATGGCCCAGCAATGTGGAATGAATTGCCCATTGAAATTAGACACAAAGGTAAAGTGATCCCTTTCAAGAGTGCTCTTAAAACTCACATTTTTGACAGCAAGAACAAACTTAAAGACATAATACTGTTTCATACCTTAAATATTTTCAGCAATTTTTGTTTTCCAATATCATTGTTTTTTGTTTCTATGTAGTCATATCATTATAGATGTTGTAAAGTGCTTAAAGCTTCTAAGGATTAGGTTATTTACAAAGTCCTCATTATTATTATTATTATTATTATTTTTATTATTATTATTATTATATGATAACTCTTTTATACCAGGTTTGAAACCTGTGTATGGTATTAATACATATAATAATAATAATAATAATAATAATAATAATAATAATAATAATAATAATAATAATAATGACTTTATTTAAAGAGATTAACACAGCTTCAGAACTAATCTGCCAAAGCCAGTTACATAACATTGTTCACAGGTAAGTGGTGGATTTCTTTGTTCAGAACAGGGGAGTATCAAAGAGGGTCATAAACATCCTTGACAGACTGTTAGGAGTGGCAGTGTCTGATCATTATAAACCGACATCCAATCGGAATCGACCAAGGCATCGCCAAACATTAGAATCTCAAGTTAAATCTATTATCTTGAGAACTAAATTCAGTATGCTATAATCAATGGTCGGAATGGAAAGAAAACAAGCTACTCCAGCGCCATTCACTATTGGCACGAAAATTGTATATTCTGGGAATTACAAGGAGTTTTGGTACAGGTCAGTGACTATTTGCTCAATTGTTGTAAAATATTACTGCAAAGTATGTGTACTCTAATTATTGCAGTATGTATTCTAGTGTGTAGAATTATTAATTATTAGTGTTTGATATACATGCATATTTTAAGATGTAAAGAATTAATATTGTAATTTGCTATTTGGTTAATTCTTAGTAACCTCATGCATTTATTTATTTGATATTATAGATTTTCAAATGTTGAATTGAATTATAAACTTTGTATAATGATTGCAGTGTGTAACATTAGGACAGGAATATGCCTAATTGAGTATACTATATATGTAGGAGAATCATGTGTAAGGATATATCAGTGCATGGATATGGATATGTGCATATCTGTGTACATTTGTAGAAGTGCAATGTACAGAAATGCATCTGATTATATAATATTGTTTTGTATATAATAAGATTGAGAATTTATATATATACCGTGTACACCTAGCAGGGATAATGTGTATTTCGATGGGCACGAACGTGTGACCAAAATGGGTAATGGCCTATTTGATGATATTAATGTTAGTGTGAGTTTACATAGCTAAAGGAATATGCTATGCTAATGTCCTTGTGTGTATACTTAAGAAGCTTTTAAGGACCAGAGGGAATTTCTATCAGTCATTGTGTACCTCCACTTTGAGTATTATCAAAGGCTTTCAAGCATTTAGTTTTGATTTTTAATGTGAAATAAAGGTAGGTTTTCTGAAGAAGACTATAACTAAAGCAGTTTAAGTGTTCCGTCCATTATTAGTTTAGGATCATCATGTTTTTGTAGCTGACAGAAATGCATGCATACTGTTTTTGAGTTTGACACCATTAAATTTTGAATCCTGTTTATATTTTGTTGCAATTGTCCTTCAAATGTATGTGTCAACATATAGGGAGCAGTTGGAAGTAGGTCAATTTACCCCACTGCAAACTTGACCCAGTTTATGCCAACTTGCCCCAACACTATTTCAACTCACTCCCACTTCAGAGTTGCTGTTTTTTGCATTTGTATGCTGTAAATTAATATTAAAAAAATATAAAACCTTGCCCTCACACCAGGACCCAAACACTTTGTAATGTTATTCAGTCTTATTTTAAAAAGCATAACAGATAAAATGCTGCTCGGGGCTCATCCATTTCTTGATCATACATATCCGTGTTTGGAGCCCATTCATAACTTGAATTCCCTATTTGAGTAAAAGTTGTATATAAAAGTGGGTAGACCCAGATCGTTCATTATTCCGTACTGCCATATTGTATCATAGGTCTTTTCCAATCGATGAAAACAGTTACTACCAGTAAGTGTTCTTTCTTGATCAGAGCATTCGGAATGAATGTTTCAAGTCTAACCAGATGATCAGATGAACTACGTCCATGCTATATTGGAAGCCACTCTGGAAAGGAGCTATTACATTGGTACTCTCCAGTTATCAACAAGCCATGCATTCATCATTCTTTCTATTGTGTTACACGCACATCTTGTCAAAGCAATAGGATCGTAGTTGATAGAATAGAATGTGCTATCCTTACATGTATTATCGTAACCTCTTTCCAAGTTTTTGGTATATTATCAGTCATCCATAAAACATTGAAAATTGTCAAAAGAGGGATTAATGAGGGTTCTGGGAGGTTTCCAAACCTTGGTAATGTTTTTTCGTCAGGCCCTGTGGATGAATATAGGGCTTTGTTTAAAGCATCCATAAGTAACAGCGGTTGATAATAACTTTCTGAAATAATTTATTTGAATTTTATATGGATCTTCTTTTTGTGATTTTTCAGTCTTCGAAAATCTGGTGAATAATTAGATGATGATACTGAATTTTAGAAAAAAAAACTATCAGCAAGTACATTTGCAATATCATCATGTTTGGAGTTTTACTGTTTAATTTTAGTTGTCATAGAGAGTTGTTGTGTCTTTTACCATTTACTTTACAGATCATGTTCCATAATTTATTTTTACAGATGAACAAGAGTTTAAAATAGAAACAGATTTTCCATGATGGTCTCTTACGAGTTACATTCTTTGATAATGAGACAAGGTTTTGCCTGGAATATGTGGTGTTACTTAAATTTGTGGGCATGTGACAATCGTTTCATTTTCGCAATGCTTCTCAGTGTTGTCTTATGACTTCTTAAAATGATGGGTGAAAAACGAGAAAACTGTAGAGGCAATGGTGGCATCAAGAGATACAGTCAAAACAAAGGTAAAGCTAAAGTTGGAAAAGCAAGTTAAAAGACTTGCTTGGTCTCGGTGTGACGATGACTTGTCGTGACTGGGCTCATCCCACCCATTTAGTATGAAGTCGAGGCCAAAGCCACTCATTGGTCTCCTGTTCACTCAATTACCAGGATATTTTACTCCATCCTCAGAGAATTGGGACTTTCAAGATATGTACTGTAGTGGCCATATTGGATATCAGCATAATGATGCCTCAGTATTAGACATCTCTATATACTGAGAAACTGCAGACATCATAGTGATATGACTAAAATTGTTACAGCTATGTTAAAATCTAACACTGTGTTTTCTGGCATCTAAATTCACAATGAAGGTCTGATAGTTGTTTGTTAGACCAAAGACAACAAAAGAGTTTATAATATGGAAATGCAACTTGTTAGTAATATCAAATAATAACTGGAAAAGGATCTGTGTGGTACTTTCATAGTTAGGGCACTGAAATTCCTTTTGATTCTAATCATGATGGCTAATGCAGAAATCCTAAATTTGATTCAAAATGTCCAGTAGGACACTGTTGCAGGTTTGATGAAGAGGGCCTTGTATTCTTATACTGAAATTTAAAGATTTACATGTATTGTAAATTGTGGTATTTAAGTTTTAAGAAGCTTTTTCTTTCAGGTTGTTTACATGAAATTAGTTCTTGGAATGATTTTTTTTTGTAAGGAGTTTGCAGGGACTGTATAGGCAAATGTTTTCCAGATTCCTTTTATTTTTGCCATTGATTTGTCATACCTCAATTTTTTGTACCTGTAAATACATGTAGTAGAGGTCACATTTTTTTTGCAGAACCCATTATTTTATGTCAGTTACAACAACCTTGATCTTTGTGACCTGAAATTGATAGTTTCTTCCTTACCTGTGTGCAAGTCATCCAAAAAGTTTGGTGGTAAACTTGAATTACTGTGTAAAAAGAATTTTTCTTGTCTTAGTCACAGTGACCTTGATCTTTGACCTTTCGACCCAGTAATCTTTCCCATATCGAAGTGCAAGACATGCTTGTAGTTCGGTATTGTGCAGAAGTTAAATTAGTATCATACCAATGGTTAACATCAAAATACACTCTGCCTTATGGTAGACACATAAGAATTACATATAAAAAGTAAGAGATAGGCACAACTGAAAGGCACATAAATGTTAAACCTATCACCAGGCATTGAATAAACTTGAAGCTATGCATAGCAATGAGGGTCACATTGGGTTCAAAGGACAGATAATGTGATTACTGTAGCTGTTATTTCAGGATATTTGGCTGCTGTTGTCGCTAATTTTTGACTAATGGATAACATATAGTAATGTGCATTTTTACTGTTTTACACTTATCTATCTCATTTAGAACAACAGCTATAAAAATTAAATAGCTTCTTAATTTAGTTTGGGTTGGAGAGAAATAATAAGAAATAACCAGGAAACAAGGAAAACCAGGGAAAATGTCCCTTTATTCAGCTGATTATAGTTCAAAAGGAATACCTTGTAACCGATTTTGGATTCAAATTAAAACAGAATTATTATAAATATATGTACATTAGCCAAGAGAAGTGAAAAATCTGCAAGCAAAGAAAAAACAAAACTGCAAATATAAATCTTGCAATGATTTTCTTATGATACAGATAAGAATAAAACCAAGTTAAATTAACTACTTGTCAACCATGTTTGAAAATTGCTATTGTTTAGTATTTCTTAACATTCCTTTCATATTTTTAAAGAGTCCAATATTAAGAATATATTCATAACTTTAATTTTCAAGTAATTTCAATTTAACTTTCAAAGGAATTATACCATGTCCATTATTTTTCTAAAATTTTATGAAGTTATTTTGTTTAAAAAGAATGAACTTGAAGTTCTTTAGAGAAAAATGATACCTTTAATTAACACAGATGATATAATTAAGGAAAAAATATCTTAATTGTTAGAAAATGCTTTCTAATAGATACAAAAGAGTTCATAATAACTGTATTAAATGGTAATGTATACAAAATTAAAATCTTCAATCTTACTATCACATTCTATCAATACATGTAATATTATATTGCATATGAATCACCACAAAAATATATCACAGACAAAGTGTAAAGTAAAAAATAATGTAAAAACAATGTTGGCTGATGTATCAGCAAAAGAAAACTTAAAAAAAACCAATGTAAAGTCTCTGAAAGTTTTCAAGTCATGTAATCTGCATTTATTAAGTCCTACACCTATTTTGATGCAAAAGAAAAAACAAAGAAACTAAAACATTAAAAACTGAAGTTCATTTCTCAAGAATTGTTGTGATAAAGTCAATTGTCCCAGTCAGGATAAATAAACCCTTGCTCTGCTTCCTCTTGAGGTTTCGGATGGTTGGGAATCTCTTGTTGCCAAATATCCTCTACACGCTCTTCAGTTTTAATCAAGGCCTTGGAAGGTTTACTGGGTTTGCTTTTTACCTCAGTATTCTTTGGGCGCCCATGGAGGTTAACAATTGTTTGTTCCTCATCCTTAATACCAATGAATGCTGGGTTCATGATGGTCATGTTGCCAGAGGAAGGCCTGATACCTGAGGAAGGCCTGATACCCGAGGAAGGTCTCCCTTTCCCATGCAAGTCATAGTGTTTGTCTCCATGATATGACTGAACAAGTCCACCTTCAGGACTACGAGACAAGTAGTGAGGGTGTTCCAAGTTGAGGACAGTGTCTATTGTATCCGTGTCATCTAATCCAGTGAGGATATCAGTATTGACTATTTCTGGATGCCTGGTCTTCAGATCTGTGTCAATTGATGGGGACTTCTTCAACTGATTGCCACTAGCTGCGTGTATCTGCAACTGATTGAACTGACCGTCAACCGCATCTGGGTGCCTATCTTTCAGATCTGATTCTTTAGATGTGGGGAGACTAACAGGTAATGAGGTAGATGGTATTGATAAAGCAATGGATGATGCTGCCCTGGAGTCTGCATCTGACTGAAGAGTGTCATCAGACACAGCTTTACTTTGATGATCTCCACTCTGGAATGGCTTGACTTGTACCCTGTTGCCTCCCCTTGATGATCGCTTGTTGGATTGGAGGAATGGAATGGGTGTTGCAAATGACAAAATAGTGGGTTGTCTTCTGTATCCGTGTGTTGTAAACTGTGAAATTGGTGGTGCTGTTGGTGAACTTATGGGTGTTTCAACCAGTCTTCCACCATATCCAGTTGCTATTGGTGGGGAAGGACAAGGCATTCCATCTTCATCAATTAGAAATAATGTATCATCATTCCATCTGACTTGTTCGACAGGCGTATCTTCCTCAATCACAGCTGTCTTTTTACCTCTCCTTTTGCAACAATACACAATGATAATTATACTCAGGGCAATAATCACAATACCGCCAACAGCAGCTGCTATTATTATTATCAAGTTATCCTTTGCTGACTCTGTGGATTTTGTTGGCTGACAGAAGTCCAGGTATCCATCAAAAAGGCATTCGTCCAGATCATTTACTGCTTGACAGTAGATAAAAACAGCTGAAGCAAGGACATCCACTGCTGTCTCTTCAATTCTAGCATACTCTCTCACACATGCCTCAAAGAAAGTGTCCCCAACACTGCCAAAATCATTACAGTGGTCAGTGATGTTGGTGTTGTTTAGTGCCTGAAGACAAAGCTGCACAATATCTTCCATCACACCAACATCCCTCTTCTTCCGATGAGCAGTGACAGAATCTGTTATCTTCAGAGGAGCAATGATGTGGACATCAGGAACTGGTATGGAGGATGGAATCCACAGCTCTTTGTCAGATGCACCACCTTTATAACATGAATTATTTTTTTTTAAAACAATGTATTTAGAATAGATTGATGTGAAAAATATAAAAATAAAGATTTGTTAACATTTCTGTTAAATTTTGACTCATTAGATGGAGAATAATTTTAAAAATAGAATCATTACCTATGGACCATTCCATTATGAATTCACCAAATGAAATTTCACAATTTTATGAATTTGCTTCAGTTTTGCAAAGTAATAGAAAAAATATGTTGTACACAATCTCTTTATAAAAGTAATACTCATACAATCTTTATTTTAAAAGTAAATAACACAGAAATAAAAAAAAATATTTATATTCTACATATTTTGAAAAATAGAACATTGTTTGGTAAATTATATTTATTGTAGATAACATGCCTGTTGACACTGATGTTAGGAAGAACTCCACTACCTCATGTAGATGAAGGAAAGAAACGTTTCCTAAACCTTTCTCTTACTCCTCCTCACCTCCACTAGGTGGCTACAGTTGTTTACTTTGAGCAATATGGGATTGATATGTATTTTTGAGGAATACATAATTTACTAAAAATCTGATTTCTGCATTCAATAATCACTTTAAAGTTAGGAGAACAGTTAATAGAAAGAGGGAATGCTGAGCATCCTACAATAACCTAATCACTCTCTAGGGAATCAGGAATTTTTTCTGTCATGTGGTACTACTGTACTCTATTTTTTCACCCTCCATGGAATAAGGATTCTTTTCTGTAAGGCTGTATCAAGCCTGGCCCTAGGGCATTGTGAATGAGGCAACTGCCTTGGACCCTGAGCTTTCAGGAAATCAACTCCACAATGCAATTATTTTGCTTGTGGCCCACACAGCCAAGGTTCGGGCCTGGGCAGTACTACTGTACTCTACCTAGCACTGCTCTGGTGGCCTAGTGGTTTGAGCATCTGCAGCGAAAGCAGGAGGTGGTGGGTTTGATCCCCGGCTGAGTCATAACAGACTTACAAAAATGGTACTAACAGCAGCCTCGCTTGGTGCTGAGCATTAAGAGGTTAGTGTTAGGACTTGTTGGCCTGGCATCAGGATAATGTGACTGGGTGGGACATGATGCTGAATGTTTGCGGCATGATGCCCCAGTGCTACACATCACTATAAACTGCATCACTGCGGACATCGTAGTGATATGACTGAAAAATTGTTAAAGCTACATTAAAAATCCTAATCACACAAACACGTACTCTCCCTGAACAACCTCCATAGAATAAGGCTTCTTCTCTATATTAGGCAGTATTAATATACTCTACTTGATCACTCTCCAGTTAATAAGGTTCTTCTATGTAAGAGGGTATTACTGTACTCAACCTGATCACCCTCCAGGGAAAATGGATTCTTCTCTCTATGAGATTATTACTGTACTTAACCTGATCACTCCCCAGGGAATAATGATTCTTCTCTCTATGATGGTATTACTGTACTTAACCTGATCACCCTGCCAGGAATGAGGATTCTTCTCTCTATGATGGTATTACTGTACTTAACCTGATCGCCCTACCAGGGAATAAGGATTCTTCTCTGTAAGGTGGTATTACTAATCTACCTGATCACCTTGCCGGAAAAACGATTCTTCTCTTTATGAGAAACTCTGGTAAAATAGGTAAGAAATTAATTTTTTCTTTCATAGTAAAATCACCAGGTGAAAGCCCATGATAAGGCTGTGCTAGGAGGTTTAGTGATAGTCACAGGCACAGACCAACAAGATTCTATTCTTGTCTGTTTAGCCAGAATCATGCAGATAAATACTTGAGAAGGTTAATTATGCATGCCAGCCAAATACACATATCATGTCTTGGATCTAAACATTCTGTTTGAATGCAAGGTTTGTGGAGATAATTATGGTTTCATGAGCTGAGATTTTCATCAGGCCATCTTTCTACTTTCAAATCCAGAAACACAAAGTGTATTATCCACTTTAGCCAAATGCCTGGGTTTGGTTTGCTACATTCTCTTTTTTTCAGCTTGACTAGAAGAAGAGGTGATGCCAGACCACATGGAACTTTTCTGTGATCTTTATGCAGTTTGAGATTATGGACTAAATCCTGCATCACTGCTTTCTGATACTAATTGATGCAGGAGAGGAGATGGAACACCACTCTTTGCCTGTCATTGGCAGCCTGTTCTTCGCTATGTAGCCTGTCACTGGCAGCCTGTTATTCGCTATGAAGCCTGTTTACATCATAAGGACTGACCCATCTTATCTGAACAATAGAAAGTTTGCATCCACTTAAAGGGCCCCAAACATTCAAGCTATGAAGAAACATGTTTCTCTATGATAACACATTCAAAAAGGCACTGTCTAAAGGCTCAAACTGATCTGAATTGATGTCAACATCCTTGACAAATTCCACTTGGGGAAATAGGTGAGAGATTTTGGGGTTTTAATGTCAAAGTTGACCTAAGAGCTCTTATAAATCTATATCATGTCCTATATCCATTCGACCATTTAGCCTTTGATTGCAGTTAGGGATAATGTTTCAGCCAACTGTAGGATTGAAGTCTTCAATGATGCTATCCAGTCCCTGAAAACCTGTTACTTCCCCTCATAGACCTTCAATGTGCAGGGCCTTCTAGTTAATGAGTTACTCTCCATAACAGGAGGATTACATTTTTTTCTCTCTCACATGAATCTCCTGAGCTAGGCATGAAAGAGTAACTGGACAAGGCAATGAATAACAAGATGGGTATTTGGGTAAATTCTTGGGAAAATCAATATATTGAGCAGATCATTCACCTTTCCACATAATTCCTTCCAGAAATGTGTTGAATATGGTCTTCATTTCTATAACATTAATATGGGCCTCATTCACTACTGACTGGGTAAAAGATTGGCTCCTCAAGAATGAGAACCTTTCATGCAGATTTCTGGCTGGGGCTCTTTCAGAAAAAGAAGATTAATGAGGTTGCAGGGTCATCTGCAAAGGGCACATGGAAAGGTGGCTGAGGAGAATCAAATCTGCTGGGCACACAAAAATCTTTCTTGCCAAGATCCACATCTTTTTGGAAATTGACTCCACAAGCTTGAGGATATGTTCCTCATCCAGGAAAAGACGGTTAATGTTTGTAAAAATTCCATGCATAAGAGAGATGACACATTTTATGATATTGGTGCAAGCCCATGTGCTGATATTGATCCAAGACAGGATTCTGCAAAATTGATAAATGGTTACTTAGAAACTGTACTGAATGAGCTTGCTTGTATAGCAACATCAAACTATGCACTGGTAAAGTCTAAACTGACAGCAAATTCAGTTTTGACTAGAATTTTCTGGGTCATTATTTTATTAGTGAGGCAGTCAAACATTACTTTCAAGTTTCACTGATTGTGGAAGAAGGTGATTATTTATCTTCATCATCTAGTTCCTTGGAATACTCAACCTTAGAGTCCAGGCTTGCTTCTAATTAGACTTGGCACCCCTAAAATCAACAGAACTCTAGATTTCTTCCATGGCAAGTTTAAAATTGTAATTCGTATACTCCAATATAAAGTTGGCATACAAGAAATCAAGGTTATCACTGGGAGGGGTCCTCATCAGCATTCTATTCTGTCAACAACAGAGCAAGTGCCTGAGCAAGTGCCATGGTTTATCTTGCTGGTATAAAATGCCACTAAGTGGGCAGCCTAGAAAGAGAGGACAGTCTCCTGTAAGCCCCAACCCATTACTGGAGAAACAAGCAGGACCATGGGGAACACATTCACCGAAGGCTAGCATCTGTATTGTCACCTCTTGTACTAGTTAAGCTTCCTCAGCTATAGCAGTACTTGCAAGAATGAGTGAGTGGCAACTCCACAACCCCTTGTTCTTTCATCTGAAGCTGACCTGATGTAATGGTCAATTAGGGGCCATGCAAACATCACTGTTGAAGGTGAACTATCAAAGTTTCCTATATTATGATGGATAGTAATAACATCTGTTGATGCAAACTTAGTATGTCATACATATGGTATGCATTTCAAGGTTGGCTGCATCCCTCTTTTGTCTTTTATCCTCACTGGCCATGTTTTCTGGACAATGACACACAACATAGCATGAAGCTGAAGATACAAATATAGTACATTAAAGTCTGCACCCATGCATATCTTCATATGCCTTACTTGCATTTTAAGAACTTTACTGAGAGTCATTCAATTTTTGAAAGACATGAACAAAGAAAAAAATCTCAGGAAATAAAGTGTTCATCTGCAGAAATAATCAATGCTTGTTATAAAATATGTGAATAAATATCATCAGTGTGTGCAGCCACCAAAACAACCATGTTAAAGCACAAAGTAAAAAAAAGTCCTCAACTGCAAGAAATTTACACAAATTGTAAATTTTAAATAATGGTTAGAAAATGTGGAGCAAATAACTTCACACTCAGTACAGTAAAACCTGTCTTGAGAGACCACTGCTACAGTAAAACCTGTCTTGAAAGAACACTGCTATGTGATACTATCTGTCTTGAGAGACCACACTCTCAATGCACAAATGTAATGATTATATAGCAGTATGACCTGTGATGAGAGACCACCTGTTTTGAAAGGCAATATCTTTCTGGCAAAAGAGGTGGTCTCTCAAAACAGGTTATACTGTATGAGAGACCACCTGTTTTTAGAGACCAGAACATCCATGCACAGACTTGTTGATCATATAGTGCTATGGCCTGTTATGAGAGACTACCTGTATTGAAAGAACATTATTTATTGGCAGAAAGGGTAGTATTTCAAGACAGGTTCTACTGTACTATACTGACTTTGCCGAAGGATGATTAGCAATCCACAATATTAACTTAAGATTATAAGAGAGGTATGCGATATGTCATATTAAGTGAAAGCTGAATAAGTAGACAACTATAGCCACCTAGTAGTTTTTCTTCCCTTTATTTATATGGTATACTGGCTGTTAGGACTTAAATTTTCATTTTTCCACAATTCTTGCATTCAAGAGTTAATGTGATTGGGGGAATGTATTCAAATAATAATGGAATTTTCACCCCTATGCATTATTCCATGAGCAAACAGAAAAAGAAATGTGCAATTAATTTGTCAGGTTACCAAAATATGACCAGATGCTGAAAACTTGTAAATGCTTGCAAGCTTTACTTTAAGATGATGTAATTCTAGTTTAAAAAGTAGGAACTTAGGTGCTTTTTAAACATTTATCCACATTTATAATACTTTATAATAAAAAGAAGAACTGTTGTTGCCTCAATAATCTTCCTTTACACTGGTAAAATCGTAAGTAAAGGAATACAAACCTGTGATAGTACCACTGTTCTCCTGGTACTGAGTTCCAGTATTCATCAGCAGGTTGGTTGCATAGCCTAATCCTTCATCCAACAAGGCAATAAGCTCCAAACCAGTCCTGTATTCGCTTGAGTAGTCTTGAATGTCAGAGACTATGTCATCCAATGACTTGGCTGTCGACCATACTCGGATGTGATCTATCTCTACAAATGAATTGGCTTCTGAAGCAAATGTCATTCCATTTATTGATTGTGAGATGCCTCTTTGGATATTAACTAAAGTGTCATGCTGGAAGAAGTTCTGAGCAATGAGGTATGTGACCAAGCTTCCATCAGAGCTCTTCCATACAAAGGAGACATATGTCCAAATATGTGGTTGGATAGTTAGGTCAAAATAGTGAGTTGAACCCCATGATACTCCAATAGATCCCTGGTTGAGTGTAAAATGTGGGTTAACAGTGTTGGAAATCAACTCTAGGAACACCTGACTGTCTATTGCATGACTTTCAATCCTGATCCAGAATGCTATTGTAAGCTCAGTGAATGATGTATTTGGCAGATTGATACTTTTGAATTCCAGCTTCTGTCCATTTAGATGAACTATATAGCCAGCTGATGTAAGATTAAGGTCCTTATATCTATTCATGAGATGAGATGATGCCAAAGTGCCACTGAATTTTTCCTTGAAACAGGTTCCAACATCACTGCCACTTATTTCACTGGCATCCAGTATCTGTGAGCTAGTGGAGCAGTCAAGGTCATTTATCCAGTTTCCATCTGCATTGCCAAGCATTCCAGTAGCAGACAATGCAAATGCTCGTGTTATCTTCACTGAACAGAAAAGTCCATTATTTGTATTAAAGAGTAGTACAGAAAAACTGTTATGAAAAACGATTCGTAGGTATGGATAGACAACCCATTGAATAAGGCCATCCTTGTATGGGTAGCTGATGTTTTGGGAATTCAAGAACACTGTCATATTGGTGTCTGAAGCATGTACACTAACTATAGTTCCTCCAGAGGACAGTGACACTTCTTGGATTTGTCGACAGTCTGGTTTATTTGGACAAGGCCAATAGAGAACTTGTATGGACACACCGTCTATGTTCAGGACCTGGAATGCTCCTGGAGTGACCATTTCAAATGAAGCTCCATCAAATGTTGTGACATAAGAACCATACAGAAGACCAGTAGTCCAGGTAGAGGTTGTCTTGTTGCTTACAGCAAAATGGCAGTCTGAACCACTCCTCATGTATGAGCAATCTGTGCAGGCATAATCTAGACTCAAGTTGTAGGAAGTGGTCTTGTATGCAAAGTCTGACCAATACAGCCAAGGCCTTATGCTTTCACCCTGCCAGTGTGATGTACATGAGCAATCTCCTGAACTTGAAGCACACTGTCCAACACTGTTGCAGGCTCCAAGTGAGCCTAAAGGACACACATTATTACAATCACTACCCCAATGACTACCTAGGCACATACAGGTATCTGATTCATCTATGCTTCCAAAGACACACTGTCTATTGCAGCTTGATCCTGTGTACGTCATGTAAGATGTAAAGAAGGACAAATCATGGCACATACTTTTAATTGGTGTTGTCGACAGATTTTCTACATGCATGGATAGTTCTGCTGCACTGATAAGCATGGCTTCAGCTATGAAAGTTGTTCCTGTAGATTCATATTCCTGTAAGCATGATTCATAATAAGCTGAAACAACTAGTGATATTTGTGTGCTTGTTGACAAGGCGTTCTGAATCAGAAATTGGCACTTATTCTCTGAGTCTGTGACTGAAACACTGTCAAGGGTTGTGAGTAGTGGAGAAGACACATCATCTTTTGAAGACAAAATGAGGTCGGACTTGACCCATTGAGGAGGAGTGAAGATGTTGGTGGGGAGCAATTCTTGGCCATACACAGAATCGACTGCTTTAAGTCCTGATCCTTCATTCAGTGACCATGATTGGGAAACATCTGGAGTTGAAGATGTGATAAAAAGCCTCCAGTTTTGCTTGATTATTGCAGGATTGTTCAGTCTGGACCAGATTCTTATTTCATCAATTTTCCCAACAAATGTGTAGGTCGCTACAGGAAGGTTGAGACCAGGGATGACCTCACCGAGTGACAGCGATCCTCCACTTACGAACACGTTACTAGGAACATGAATGGCTTTCACAATGGTTTCACCTGAAAATATACAATTTTTGATTACATATGTATATCTTTCACAGATCTCAAAACAGTTTTAAATCCCCATATATATTTTAAAAAATCCAAAGATTGTAGAAATCAAAACTTAAATTGAACTAAAAAATTAGGAAGACTGAAAATAAGCTGTCCTATGCACTTGTACATTTTGCACTTGAAATTATACTGGTCAATGCATGAAACAATTCACCAAATATAATCAGCACTTGTCTTGTGTGCTATGTCAGTTAACATATGGAAAGGTACAAGATACATAAGGTTTTTTTAATTTAGTTAAAAAAAAAAGTAGTTCCTCAAAGAAGCCGACACTCAAAAGTCTGAAAGAATTTCCTGGAATTCAAAACAAGACCATTCTTATTTTTAACTGTAGAGAGCTGAAACCATCTCTGATACTTCATTTGCAGACTATTGGTGAAAACCTCATGCCAATATGGTCATCCATTTAAAAGGAGTGGAGATAACAAAATTTTCAAGGTAACCATATCTTGCAATATCTTATACAAGATTTAGCGGTACACCATTTGCATTTAGGACCAACTTGATATCATATAAAGTTTTTGGGTGAAATCCTGTTGTTAATATGACCATCAATTCTGGAGGCACAGCCATAACAAGATTTTCAGAATCAACTAGCGGTAGACACCAAATAAAGTCTTCTGGAGCAAATAATAGTCAATATGACTTCCCTTTAGTAGGAAAACTGATAAGATTTTTCAAGATGACTGCCATGCTGGCAATATCCAATAAGGACCATTTTCGTTTATGTTAAGTTTGGTTTTCTGGTGTAGAGCATCATGTTCCAATACAGGATAAGCTATAAACTGCATTCAGTATTTCTGGTGGAGGAAGAATTCAGGAAGAACTGCTAGCATGGAAAGCTTCTGGCAAGCTTTTCCATATACCCACAACTGTTGTATTGAGACTTTTTGTTTGTTTGATTGGGAATTTTAACGTAGCTTTAAGAATTTTTCAGTCATATCGCTACAATGTCTGCAGTGAGGCAGTTTATAGTGATGTCTAGCACTGGTGCATCATGCTGCAGACATGCAGCATGATGTCCCATACAGTCACATTATCCTGACACCAAGCTGACCAGTCCTAACACTGACCTCTTAATGCTGAGCATCAAGCGAGGTAGCTGTTAGTACCATTTTTGTAACTCTTTGGCATGACCTGGCCGGAGATCGAACCCACGACCTCCTACTTCCGCATCGGATGCTCTAACCACTAGGACACTGGAGCGGTTGTGTATTGAGACTTGATCTCTTGTGAAATGTGTGAGTGATCTGTAATGGTGAGCACCTTAGACCACTCACCACCTGCAACACATATTTATTTAGGATCAACCTGACATAATAACCAGTCTTCTGGTGAAAATCTCAAGTCAAAATGACTTTCCGTTTAGAAGATGAAATAATAGGACTTTTAACATGGCTGCCATGGTGGCCATGTTGGATCTCAAACTGACTATGTTTTCATTTAGGATCAGGTATATATCATAAGAAGTCTTCTGGTGAAAACCCAGATGCCAATATCACTTTCCATTGAAGAGTGACAAAATGATTTTAAACAAGGCCACTATTGTGGCCATTGGATACCAGATACCAGATCATCATGGTTTTCATTCAAGACCAACTAGATACCAAAGAAGGGGGCTCCTATGGTATCTAGTTCGTCCTTATGGATGTAAATGTCAAGCTCTGAATGTACTAAGTGATATTACTCGAAAACCAACAATTTTAAATGTTTCATTTAATAAAATTACCAAAATTAAAATTCATTTAAAAATTATTGTACACAATAAATGCCTCTAGAGAAGAAATGCCAACTTAACTTACATCAGAACAAATGTTTTAAAATCAAATAGTTACACAGCTTTATACTTAGCCTGAAATTTGGCTTCATTTTTCTTTGAATATAATAATTAGTATACAGATTGAAATCCAACATATTTTTACATACCTGTGTCAGAGATTGTATATATCTCCAGCGTCTGTACGTTTGAAGTCCACACTAGGCTCAATTGGGTCCATTGCCCTGATTTCAGAATCATGTGTGTATTGTACACTATACCCTGGACCACTGCCTGCAGCCCTACATCAGAGTTCTGGAGGCACATGTAGCTGTTGTTGTGCTTGTAGCAAAGGATAACACCACTGCTGGAATTAGGCTGGACATGGAGTTCCAGTGTGAAATGGTCAGATGGCAGGAGGACATCTTTGACATATACACCAGTACCACTGAAAGACAGACAAGTGTAGGGCTGGGGATCGAACTGAACATTTGCAATTGCTAACAGTCTACTTTCATTGGACTTGAAAGTTTGCGTGAAGAGCCTGACTGAATTATGGGTCAATCCAACTGCACATAATGTTGGAACCACAACTGATGGATCTGTACAAAGGTCTGATCTTGTAATCATTGAACAGGAAACTGTAACTATGGCCTTTGTTGTGTTACATGATGAAAACATTCCAGCTATGCTGTCATTGTAATTATTCCAGGCTGAGTATGACAGACTCATTGTAGCTTGGAGACGGTTGTTGATGTTGACGAGTTTGATATTCAGACCAATTTCCTGTACTGTAATCAAGACACTATTTGATGTTTCTAGTTTTAGAAACATTTCACCAATGGTCAGAGTATCAAACAAATGTAAATCTCCATGACTTGTTGTCAGTCTAACCTGAGAGCTGTCAAAACTGTCTGAATTGATGTAATACACAATGTTGTTTTTCATTATAGCAAAGCTCGTTGGACATAATGTAGCTGTGGTTCCATTCTGACACCTTGAAATTTTGGCAAGCAAAGAAATATCATTGGAAGAAAGTCTGAACAGGTCATACATGCCTTCTTCAGAAACATCAAACATAGTACCATCAAATGTCAAAATCTGGGCAGAAAATGTAACTTGGGCTATCAGTGTTGTTTTTGTTCCACTAAGATCACTGTGACGGGATACAAGGATGGCACAATCTTCTCCAAGCCAGGATGCTTGGCATGTGTCACAACTTTTTCCCTTCCAGTGCCCTCTGCACTGACACTTTCCACCTATGTCACATATGCCATGGTTACTGCATGGTGTAACTGAACCTCCTGGGCATGTTTTGTCACAAGAAGATCCAAAGTATCCATAGTAACAAATACAATCACCATTTGATGTCTTGTATCCAAATTTGCAACCAGAGCATCTTTGGCTCAGCCATGAAGGCTTTGATATGCTGAGCTGACACATTACTTGGTACAGCTGAATATCACTTCCCCCTGTGGCAACACAAATAGAGGCAAAGTCAACCATGGATAGCACTATATCTGTGGCATTTCCTGTATTGCTGGCTTCTAGAATACATTGTTGATGAAACCATGTCCTCAGTGCTATTGGTATACTTTGACAATCACTGGATGATGAGACAGAGTTGAAATATTCAGAGCAAAGGATGTAAAACTGATTGGCCATGTTGATAGGCTGATCTTTAGTCCAGGTTGTGGTGAGGGTTTCCAGCATTAGATCAGAGACTTTCCATGTTGGAGATTGCCATGGCGATATTGGGAGCTGAATATTGTTTCCACTGACCTCTTCATATGCTATGTATCCTATTCCCTCTGTAAATGTCAATAATGATATCAGTTGATCTGAGAAGCCAGACAGTTTTATATTGAGACTGTGAGCTTGGAAAACCAGAGACTCAGGAATGGGATTCTTCCAGATGGAAATTTCATCTATCAGCCCAACAAAAGTTGCATTGTATGAATGTGGAGTGCTGTTGCAAGAAGGTATCCATTCTCCCAACATAAAAGCACCACCCTGTAAGAACAAATCGGAACAATATCCATCCAGTGTTTCATATGTGAGACTAGTATTAGTTCCATAGTGAAATATGATTATCTTGCTTTCTGTCCTCTTGAATGTCAAAATGAGTTGGTTCCAGTCATTCAATATCGGTGAAACAGATGTTACAAACTCTCTGTCTCCACAAGTTATTATTAGAGGGTCGCTGTTAAATATTGCAAATGTGGCCGACTTTGCATAAGACACGATAGTACCACCCAAACTTATTGGCTTGAAGTATATACTTATACTGAAGTCTTTTCCATTGATGTCATTGGCTGGAGTAAATTTAAGTAAACCACCAACAGTTGCAGTATTATTGAAGAATAGAGCATATCCTGAGTTAATATTGTTGGTCCCTTCTCCAATGAGTGCTTCAAAAATAAAACTGTTGGTCGACATGAAGTTGGTGGCTATATATTCTGATATTTCTGTAGAGGTGAGGGAAGTATAATCCTTGGCATCTGATTTACAGCGACCAAGAATGCCTATTCCATCAGTGCATAGTCCAGACGCAACACTGATACTAACCTGAAGAAGCTGTTCTTCAACTGCAATAAAAACTGTGAGAGATTGGGATGCAGTGACCTTGACCACTATATCTGATATGGATGTCTGACTAACACTCATGCTGCTGTCAAGGTTTACTGGAGAGATGCTGCTAATTTTGTATTGCTGCCCATTCTTATATATCCTTGGATATATAGTTCCAGCTGGTGGTAACACTACAAGAGATACTGTACTGGTATTGACAGCTACAGCCACAATGCAGGATCCAAAATTACAGCTCACTTGGTAGACATGAACCTCAACATCTTTGCTTGGTGATCTGAACAGCAGAAGAGTTCCAGTTAGGTCTCTGAAGTGTATATTCTGACCTGTGAAAGTGATGTAATTGCCTGTGCTGGTTACAGCTGCAACATGTCTTGAGTTTGAGTCTGTCAGGGAATTTGTATTAAGAACTGTGCAATTTGGTCCAGTCAGTCCAGTTGAGCAGGAATCACACCCTGATCCATTCCAGTTCCACCAACACTGGCATGTTCCATTGCTGAGGCATGTGCCATGACCAGCACAAGGATTGTTAGAACCACCAGGACAGGTCAGATTACACCTAAATCCATAATATCCCAAGATGCATATACATGTTCCATCTCCTAGTTGAAATCCAAAGTCACACAGTCGAGGGCAGTTTGAATGACTTCTTTCTTCTGCAGGGATCTGGTTGCACAGGTTCTCTGATACTTTGTCACTGGCATTATGCCATATCTCACAAATGCTATACAGATCAAGAGCAACATTGTATCCTTTAACTTTGTTGGAAGATGTCTGAATTGCATGCAAACAAGACATGTAAAAGAAATCCTTTGCAGATGTTTGAATACCATCACATCCAGTTATGTTGATGATGAACTTTGTGCATACCTCTTCTGCAACAGCCTTCAAAGTGCCATTAGTAAAGTAAATTCTAGAGATTTCTGGAAGGTTGCCCCTGAAATATGTCAAATCTGAGGGAAGCCATTCTGGTGAAAGCCATGGAGACTCTGGCATTTGCAGCTGTTTGTGGCCAATCATATCAGTTGCAGTAATTCCATCTCCTTCATCCAGTAACCATGATACTTGAAGAAGATGCTTAGCCAAATTAGGATCCATGTCCCATACATCTACCACTAATGTTGGTTCCACAGCAATGCTCCAGATCAAAACATTGTCCAATTCACCACTGAAACTGAAAGGCTGTGTGTGTGACAAAGCATCCGATGGGGGATACCAATGTCCAATTGACAAGATTCCAGGATCTTTAAATATATGTTTGCTTGTGTAAAAGTTCCTTCTCTCAACCAAACCAACACTATTGAAGATGTAGATATTGACATACCCTAAATTACTGTAGTATGTCAATAGGATCTTATTCCATTTATTTTGCTCCAAAGTCAAGTTTGTATTCATCACACTTATATTGCTGTAGTTAATGAGTTTGAGGACCAATGTAGATTCACTGATTAATGTTAAAGCAATGCTGTTAGAATACGAGAAAATGACTCCTCCATTTTGATTACTTTTCAATTTTCCTTGAAGCTCTATACTTATATTTGGATTTATGCTGGTATTTAGAGTCAATGAGCTGTATATTATAGACTTTGAAAAGTGTAGACTATATCCTCCCATGGTCTGTTTCTTGTCTGCCTCAGATGGGTAGTAAATAAATCTATCACATTCAGGCACCTCAAATTTGGTGACATTAACTTGGACTGAAGAAGCAGTGTATGACTGGGTGTATGTGACCAGTTTTAGTACAGTTGTACTTGCTGATGATAATGCATTTTGTTTCAAAGCTCCCTGCATGCAGATGTTAAATGATGGAACTTGGGACCCAAGTAGATGATGAAGTTTGCTTTCTGTATTGTTATGTCCACTGCCACTCAGAATCCCACTAGTCTGGTTGATGAGACTTGATGGTATTTTGGTATGCAGTCGGATATATTGGGACTCACCTTTAATGACAATGGTACATAAGTTGGTCACATCCAGTGACAAGTCAAATAAACCTGTTCTATGGACAGTAAAACCCTGGAAATAGGCTGGGCCATCCAAGGATGCATACTGATCATTGATGAAAACCAATGGTTTCCCTCCATTCTTAACATTTCCATGGACAGTAATTGTGGCATATCCCTTAGTATCATCTCCAATTCTTACAGAAATAAGAGTCATGCATGTGTAGTTTGTGTTGCAAGTTATCATCTTTGCGTCAATAATAATATTTGAGGAGACAGCAAGGAGCAGATACTCTCCTTGAAATCTGGACCTGAAGGTCAATCCATCAAGTGTGTGCATGGTTCCCAATGTGTCTGCCACAGCCAATCTGGTGAAAACTCCACCTAAACTATAGTCCTCTGCTATGTCACACTCTGTACCATACCACCCATAGGAACAGCTTGTACAGTCAGAGCTGCCTTGTTTGTTTAGTGGACAGTTGCATAAACCTGAATATTGGTCACAGTTTCCATAACCATTGCACGCATTGTCTACACCGCCTGGGCAAACTGTATCACAGGTGGGACTCCAGTAACCATCCAAACAATTACATTCAGCTCCACTTTTCCGAGTTCCATGGTAGCAGGGTGGATTACAGAATTCTCCTATCTGACTGTACATATCATATCTACTCAATTCTGAGCAGAGATTTTGTCCTGGCCAGAAGTTAAGGTTCAGGATGGACTGGCAAGTATCAACGTAGAAAAGAATGGTATCTAGCATGGAGTCTGTATTTGGTGAATGCAAGCATTCTAGGTAGGATGATTTATGGATGGAATTACTTGCATTTCGACAGGTGCTGGAAAAAAAAAAACAAGTATTACTCATCCTCATATTTTTATTTAACTTTTTAAACTTTACCCTAAACATACCTGTCTAAACTGAATAAGTAATTTTGAAGGCATTACAATGCATAACTCTGAGAGGTTTTCAAAAACCTGAATCTGTGGACAAGTTATGAGAGATTCATTACCATACTCACAATTAATAAAATCAATTTATGTAAAAAATTAGAATAAAATCATATTAAGTTAACAAATCACACAAAATAAGGATTTATGAAGTTTGAAATATTTTTAATAGTTATGTAATCTGTCGCAGTAGCGTTTTCGCCTTCCTAGCTTTTTTTCATTTTTATGAAGATGTTTCTTTCAATTTGAATTCATTGCCAAGCCTTATTTACAAAACTAAAATGTTCTTGAAGTGAACTTGTTTACAATTAAATGGAATATTTCATTAAAATGACCCACATTCTGGGCATTCTATTGTGTCTTAGATCAAGTAAAATTAGTCTATTTAGGATGAAATAAACAATTATTCATCCTTGTTTTATGTTCAGTCTGTGGAATCAAATACTCTGTGTTCAGATATAATTTGAGAGGAATCATTTAAATTACAAAGTGCTGGTTGTCATTTTGGACTAAAACACTACTCTGGGATCATTTGAATTAATTCAAAGACATTCTGGATTATACTACTGTCATACATTTAAGGCTATTGGTACATTGGCACATTCAAATATTGGAATTCATTCAGAACATTTGAAACATTTTTGCTTGTGATAGAATATTTACAATTATATAATTCACAATACTGTAAGTTCCTCTTAAAGTTTCACTTTGTAAACCGGAGAAATAAATTTGTAAATTGTTATAAATAATTGTAAATTGTTAATTTTGCTTCTTTTTATTACTCGAGTTTAAGACCATAGAAATGTAACACTATAGTCTGCATATACCTCCCTGTTTGTACCCCCCTAATGATGTAAAAATGGAAAAGCATAAATGAGATAAATAATGCAGTTAGTTCATTCAATGATTTTTAATTTCATGACCAGAGGGAGCCTTAGCACTGTTATTATTTGTGCATTTCATACCAAACAGAAGTTTTCAGTGTAAAAGACAACCTTGTTTGTCATTACCAGCTCCTGGACAATTCCATTTTCAGTGAAGGGGTGGATGCACAACTACACATATATGTGCATAGAAGGTAAATACCATGTTGTCTGCTTCCAATATTTACAATGTCGAATCAAGCAAAGGAAAAGAATGATAACAACAAATTTGCCTTTAACATGGATTTAAAAAGCAGTGTAATTTTAATGTACGTGCGTGCAAAGAGCTATAACTCACAACTCTCAACCTTATGGTATTTATGGAACATCAGTGTGTTGTCCGAAGAAAGTAGACTAGCCCATAGTGAATGCAGTATGGTGCCATGTTAGAATGTAGCTAAGCATGAAATGTACAAACGATGACCAAGTTTGGTCCATCCTGATCTCAATCAAAATCAATGAACGAAATTTCTTTGCTTTTTTTTTAATCAAAATTTTTTTTTTCATTGTTTAAATTAGTAAGGGGTACAAACAAATGCAGATTTAGGCAAAAACTATATTTACTCTTTAACATTACTAAATATCAAGGTAAATAAGCATCAGATATTTAGAGTGGGATGCACCTGATACACTTCTCTTTATCTGTTATTTTAAAAGAGGATATATATATATATATATATATATATATATATATATATATATATATATATAAGATAACATCAGTTTCCTTTACTAACCTGCAACAGCTGGTGGTATTTTTCATAATATAAAAATATAAATTAAGTTTTTAGAACAAATACTTACAATGACATAATTGTGTGTTCATACACCTGGGAACAGATTTCAGTTTGGTATGTTACAACTGTAGCTCTCTTGCGGCGACCAGTACTGACCGTGTTCTTTATGTAGTCTGGGCTGTAGACAAATGTTATCTGAGCATCTGAAACTTCCAATGTACATCCTTTGAAGGGATACTCTGGATTGTTGAACAGAACGCCTGCAACATTGTCAGCAGTTCCATCATCTGAGAAGAAAAGATACAAGAAATAATGCAACGTTGGTCAGAAATTCTTACACCACTCTGGAAAAACACTGTTTAAAAAACTAATACTGTTCCAAGAGTTTTCCATATCAATATTACTTAACTAGAAAATCAAAACATTATCTTTTTAAACAAATTCGACTGATGCAAGCCATGGCAGCCCAAATACTGAATTTTTTAAAAATGAATTACAACTAAAAATAAGCAAAATGTCATTTATTTCCTCTCTCTTGGGAAGGTTCCTCCTCTTTGTTACATTGAATAAGTAACTGTTGTGATTTTGTGATAGGTTACCTGTATCATTTATTATATCATTTATTATATAACTATCAATCTTCTACCACAATCCCTCACCCCCAAATTTGACCATCATTTCCTGCAAGCAGGAATACTATCATTTTCTGATTCGTTATTACCATACTCTCAAATGGATCTGAAGCTCCTTTAACCTTATGGTTTCCTGGTTACAATAGCAGCATACTTAGCAATGGAACGCCAACCCTAGCAGTAAACAAAGCTCTCACAGCAATGTTAGTTAAGGGAGATTACTTTAATGGCAAAATAGTTTAAAAGTCCAAACCATGAATCTATCATTACATCAATGAAAAAACACTCATTCATTTTTTTAAAAAGTAGATGTTATACCCAAAAAGTTCATCCGAAAAAAGATCACATTTTAAAATTGTGTACCAAAACATCACTGTAGAGTACAGCCAATTTATGGAAGTTCTTATTGTTAATGGTGAGTATAATAAATTTGAAATTATAAAAATATGATATATCAAAACTAATAGCTACACAACAAAAATATAATTATCATAGTAATGTGATTCTAATTGTTGGATCATGTCTTGATGTCAGAATAATAAATCTGGATCATGTCTTGATGTCAGCATAATAAATCTGGATCATGATTTTACACTTCACAGCCAGTATTAATCTGGATCATGTCTTGATGTCAGCATAATAAATCTGGATCATGTCTTGATGTCAGCATAATAAATCTAGATCATGACTTCATGTCAGCATAATAAATCTGGATCATGACTTCATGTCAAGTATTAATCTGGATTTTCTAATGTTGACAAAAAGGCATGATCTATCAATCATGATAGAGATACTGTGAAAATAATATGTAGATATTAAATGTATGCATTTATTATTAAAAAAAGGACTCAAGTTTTAAAATGTCACACTGGTGATGTTACAAGAGCACATTGAATGTTTCCAGAGAAACCTGCTTCAATGATAAGTAACCTGCTTAAATGATAAGTAACCTGCTTAAATGATAAATATCTGCTTAAATGATAAGTAACCTGCTTAAATGATTAAATGATAAATAACCTGCTTAAATGATATGTAATCTGCTTAAATGATAAGTAACCTGCTTAAATATGTAAATTTGTATAAATGGAAAACAGGAACACTCCTGTTTGAGTATTGAGATTTCTCTGAAAACAGCTATAACTATTTTTTCACTTTTTGAAACACTGCATCTTTGAATGATAGTTCCAATTACTTGCCCAAATCCTGCAATATAATAACCTAACTAATCAATTATATATATATATAGTCTAGCTCATAGATACATGCCATTTTGTGGGTTCACAATCCATTCGGTTTTATCTAACATTGAAATCACACCAGATTTCAGCTGGTAGTCATGCTACTGGTTGTAAGTAATGAAATGTATTAATGTACAGTGGAACCCCGCTATAACGCGATGATCGGGGTCCATAAAATCGGATCGCGTTAAAAGCGGGGTCGCGTTAATGCGGGGTTTTACAATATTTAACTTTTTTTCCGAGAACATATACGTGTATACATGTACAATGATCAAAAGTCGGCTTATCATCAGATGAATATTAACTGGAATGCATTAATTAAGATATATTCAAAATAATCGATGGCTAATATATTTATAGGTTATTACTGTGCATTAAAAACATTTACTAATTTTTATTTGTTTGAACGATAATACAGATTGACCGATAACACCTGACTATCGCTATATCATGAAAAGTGTATCAACATCGTATGCTACCGTGCTGTCGTGGCATGCAGTTCATCCATAATGGATGTAATTTCATTGAAAATCATACAGATTTAAAATATTCAATAATTTTGTAATAGTCTGAATTCGTCATGTAAAATATAGGATGAACAAAATATTGAAACCATTTACTTGCCGTCTGATATCGTACGGTCATTGCATGCAGCTATTCCCGGGTCTACATACGGTGTCTGTACAAATTTCATACTGCTAAAATTTTATCATATGCGACAACTGCAAGAATAATTAACAATCAACGCATGATTTCAGCGTGCAAATAACTTTTATTTCAGATTTTGTGAACATCAAAAGAAACATGTGAAAACTGCTAAATTAATCGTTGCGCAAAGTTCAAAGTCAGTGTGGTTCCAAATTTAAATTTCATCATTTCTTGAAAAATATATCCAATGACGTTTGCGTCTTTGCTCTAGGGCATACAGTTTCTCTTTAGCAGAAAACGACTTGCATTTTTGAACTTGCTTTTCCATAATAGTAAAATATTTTTTTATGTAAGCAAACAACGTACACAGATAAAGCTCGATAATTAAGTAATGAAGGCCTGCAATGGTTACGAATCACTTTTTATATAAAACAAAATTAAGCTGAACGGATGTACAATTTCATACCCTTTTAATTTACAGATAATAAAGTGGATATTATTTACTTTCAACTGTTTGTTGTTTGATCACACCGCCAAGCACAGCATACAAGTTGGCGGCTTTCGTCCTTTGATGTTTATTAAATTGTGCGACTCTTGTATCAACCACAGCTTTGTCTGCTGCTTGGCTGTGATTGCAGTTAAATAAGAAGCCCATGTCGGCTATTGTCTGAGCAACGACTGTATACAGAATTCATGGAAGACAATCACAAAGACGATTTACTGGCTTTACTCATGGGTCCGTAATAAGTAACACTTCCGATAATGTTTACTTCGGCTTCACAATTCAAAAACCTAATGAAACCAGTTTCCTCTTCTAGAGTAGAATACGGAGCTTCACCACAACCTGTTCAAATTGATAAATTTCAGAAGCCAAGCGTTGTACACACTATTTCTCGTACGTGATATATATCGTATTATTTTAGAATTCATACACGTTCACTTCTCCAAAATCACTTAAAGAACCTGAATAAATTGTTAAGTTCCGATCGTTTATTATTAAAAGTCATACGCGAATTCTTCCACCAAATTATAATAAACGTTTTACACACTATTTCTCGTACGTTAAACAAATATTTTCATGGTCAGATAAAAATACACGTAAATGAATTTCAAATTTCAGGAACCATGCCACGATCATATTATTATAAAAGTCACAACTAATCTCATGCCCAAAATGATGTTAATTTCTTGTTTTGTTTTTTTTTAACTTTTCTCCAATTTTTTTTTCTCCATGTGTGAATGAATATACGAAGTTTCGGGAGCCATGCTACGACCGCGTTATATCCGAATTCGCGTTATGGCAGGGCGTGTTATAGCGGGGTTCCACTGTACTAAGAAAGGTGACATGGTGGATGTACTACAGACACATGTTCATTCAAACAAAATTCAGGAGTACATAGGTATGATTTCATTTCTATACAAAAGTCGGAACACATGCATGTGTGGACAATTTACCAAATGTCCACAGAGCCTCAAGACCAGCATCTGATGTTGTGTACTTCAGGTTCCAGTGCGTCTGAATTTCAACATTGCTGAAGTAGCTGCAATTATATAAAAGTGCATGAAGATAACAGAGCATAAAAATATAAGTTAACTGTACTATGCCCAACAGTGGACCATTATGTGAATTACAAAAAACAAACAAATAAACAAACAAAAAAAGACCCCTTTTTTGCTGAGCCTGCCTTTAATTTAGACAGACTTTAATAAACTTGAACAGTAAGCTTAAGTGAAGAAACTGACCTAAAAATCAGGTGACAATGGACATATGAAAGGATAGGCTGACAAACAAATGGGTTTGTACTTGGATGCCAAATGGATAGCTATTACAAACTATCACAGAGATGACCAAAACGAATCCCTGTTCTAGCATGAAGCACAGATGGCATGATAATGAAATTCAATTTCAATTCACAGGAGAGTGTTGTTGCTTATTAATGTATGCATGCATGCATCAAATTTAATGACACATCAGTACAACTTTGAGGTATAATGCTAATAATAATAATAATAATAATAATAATAATAATAATAATAATAATAATAATAATAAAGACTTTATTTAATGAGATTACCCAATCAATAACAAAACATAATAATCTACACTAAGGCTCTTTAAGACATATGCACAAATAAATTAGTTACGAGTTTAATGTGGGTTTCTTCTGAGTTTATTGTGGAATAAACTGTCAGCTTCTGAATCACACAGCACATAACACCCAGAGGGCCTTATGTAAGCTGTGTTTGTCAGCAACTGACAGCTTATACCAGGAAAAAGAGAAAGGGCATGGGTACTTCCTTGATGCAGAGATAAGCTATGATGGACATTTTGTTAGGGGAGACCATGACACTTTTGACTCCTTACTCTGTTGATGCACCCTTGTAATGCTAGGTATACTGCTTTCATTTATAGGTTATTTATGTGGAGAGATAATACAGAGAGTGTCCAAATACCCTGCAGAATTATGAACTCTAAGTTTTAATTAGTGTCCTAACTGGAATCTGATCTACTGGTGAACAGATGGGAGTGGGGGGTTGGGTGCATGCATCGGATACCAATCTTGAATCTGTCCTTATTCATTCACCATTGCCAATGTTCATGAAGTGTTAGTTGTCCTAGAAGAATCAGATTTGATAGAGAGTCTCTATGTGGTTTCCACCTTGTGAGAAGGAGGATGTGTAGAGGTCGCATATAAAGACATCCCAATAGAACCAAGTCAGTAGTGGTGTTCAAAGTTCCCAGAAGGGACAGGTACAGTAAAACAGGCAAAGAAGGTTTTGCTCATAGCACCTCTACCAAGCCACCTCTCATAGCACCTCTACCAAGCCACCTCTCATAGCACCTCTACCAAGCCACTTCTCATAGCACCTCTACCAAGCCACCTCTCATAGCACCTCTACCAAGCCACCTCTCATAGCACCTCTACCAAGCCACTTCTCATAGCACCTCTACCAAGCCACTTCTCATAGCACCTCTACCAAGCCACCTCTCATAGCACCTCTACCAAGCCACTTCTCATAGCACCTCTACCAAGCCACCTCTCATAGCACCTCTACCAAGCCACCTCTCATAGCACCTCTACCAAGCCACCTCTCATAGCACCTCTACCAAGCCACCTCTCATAGCACCTCTACCAAGCCACTTCTCATAGCACCTCTACCAAGCCACCTCTCATAGCACCTCTACCAAGCACCTCTCATAGCACCTCTACCAAGCCACCTCTCATAGCACCTCTACCAAGCCACCTCTCATAACACCTCTACCAAGCCACCTCTCATAACACCTCTACCAAGCCACTTCTCATAACACCTCTACCAAGCCACCTCTCATAACACCTCTACCAAGCCACCTCTCATAGCACCTCTACCAAGCCACCTCTCATAACACCTCTACCAAGCCACCTCTCATAGCACCTCTACCAAGCCACCTCTCATAGCACCTCTACCAAGCCACCTCTCATAGCACCTCTACCAAGCCACCTCTCATAACACCTCTACCAAGCCACTTCTCATAACACCTCTACCAAGCCACCTCTCATAACACCTCTACCAAGCCACCTCTCATAGCACCCTCTACCAGCCACCTCTCATAGCACCTCTACCAAGCCACTTCTCATAACACCTCTACCAAGCCACCTCTCATAGCACCTCTACCAAGCCACCTCTCATAGCACCTCTACCAAGCCACCTCTCATAGCACCCTCTACCAAGCCACCTCTCATAGCACCTCTACCAAGCCACCTCTCATAACACCTCTACCAAGCCACTTCTCATAACACCTCTACCAAGCCACCTCTCATAGCACCTCTACCAAGCCACTTCTCATAACACCTCTACCAAGCCACCTCTCATAACACCTCTACCAAGCCACCTCTCATAACACCTCTACCAAGCCACCTCTCATAACACCTCTACCAAGCCACCTCTCATAACACCTCTACCAAGCCACTTCTCATAACACCTCTACCAAGCCACTTCTCATAACACCTCTACCAAGCCACCTCTCATAACACCTCTACCAAGCCAACCTCTCATAGCACCTCTACCAAGCCACCTCTCATAGCACCTCTACCAAGCCACCTCTCATAGCACCTCTACCAAGCCACCTCTCATAACACCTCTACCAAGCCACCTCTCATAGCACCTCTACCAAGCCACCTCTCATAGCACCTCTACCAAGCCACTTCTCATAACACCTCTACCAAGCCACCTCTCATAGCACCTCTACCAAGCCACTTCTCATAAGCACCTCTACCAGACCATCTCTCATAGCACCTCTACCAAGCCACCTCTCATAGCACCTCTACCAAGCCACTTCTCATAACACCTCTACCAAGCCATCTCTCATAACACCCTCTACCAAGCCACCTCTCATAACACCTCTACCAAGCCACCTCTCATAGCACCTCTACCAAGCCACCTCTCATAGCACCTCTACCAAGCCACCTCTCATAGCACCTCTACCAAGCCACCTCTCATAGCACCTCTACCAAGCCACCTCTCATAGCACCTCTACCAAGCCACCTCTCATAGCACCTCTACCAAGCCACCTCTCATAGCACCTCTACCAAGCCACCTCTCATAGCACCTCTACCAAGCCACCTCTCATAGCACCTCTACCAAGCCACCTCTCATAGCACCTCTACCAAGCCACCTCTCATAGCACCTCTACCAAGCCACCTCTCATAGCACCTCTACCAAGCCACCTCTCATAACACCTCTACCAAGCCACCTCTCATAGCACCTCTACCAAGCCACCTCTCATAGCACCTCTACCAAGCCACCTCTCATAACACCTCTACCAAGCCACCTCTCATAGCACCTCTACCAAGCCACTCTCATAACACCTCTACCAAGCCACCTCTCATAACACCTCTACCAAGCCACCTCTCATAACACCTCTACCAAGCCACTTCTCATAACACCCTCTACCAAGCCACCTCTCATAACACCTCTACCAAGCCACCTCTCATAGCCACCTCTACCAAGCCACCTCTCATAGCACCTCTACCAAGCCACCTCTCATAGCACCTCTACCAAGCCACCTCTCATAAGCACCTCTACCAAGCCACCTCTCATAGCACCTCTACCAAGCCACCTCTCATAACACCTCTACCAAGCCACTTCTCATAACACCTCTACCAAGCCACCTCTCATAGCACCTCTACCAAGCCACTTCTCATAACACCTCTACCAGACCATCTCTCATAGCACCTCTACCAAGCCACCTCTCATAGCACCTCTACCAAGCCACTTCTCATAACACCTCTACCAAGCCACCTCTCATAACACCTCTACCAAGCCACCTCTCATAGCACCTCTACCAAGCCACCTCTCATAGCACCTCTACCAAGCCACCTCTCATAGCACCTCTACCAAGCCACCTCTCATAGCACCTCTACCAAGCCACCTCTCATAGCACCTCTACCAAGCCACCTCTCATAGCACCTCTACCAAGCCACCTCTCATAGCACCTCTACCAAGCCACCCTCTCATAGCACCTCTACCAAGCCACCTCTCATAGCACCTCTACCAAGCCACCTCTCATAGCACCTCTACCAAGCCACCTCTCATAGCACCTCTACCAAGCCACCTCTCATAACACCTCTACCAAGCCACCTCTCATAGCACCTCTACCAAGCCACCTCTCATAGCACCTCTACCAAGCCACCTCTCATAGCACCTCTACCAAGCCACCTCTCATACCACCTCTACCAAGCCACTTCTCATAACACCTCTACCAAGCCACCTCTCATAACACCTCTACCAAGCCACCTCTCATAGCACCTCTACCAAGCCACCTCTCATAGCACCTCTACCAAGCCACTTCTCATAACACCTCTACCAAGCCACCTCTCATAGCACCTCTACCAAGCCACCTCTCATAGCACCTCTACCAAGCCACCTCTCATAGCACCTCTACCAAGCCACCTCTCATAAGCACCTCTACCAAGCCACCTCTCATAACACCTCTACCAAGCCACTTCTCATAACACCTCTACCAAGCCACCCTCTCATAACACCTCTACCAAGCCACCTCTCATAGCACCTCTACCAAGCCACCTCTCATAGCACATCTACCAAGCCACTTCTCATAACACCTCTACCAAGCCACCTCTCATAACACCTCTACCAAGCCACCTCTCATAACACCTCTACCAAGCCACCTCTCATAACCCACCACCTCTACCAAGCCACCTTCTCATAACACCTCTACCAAGCCACCTCTCATAGCACCTCTACCAAGCCACCTCTCATAGCACCTCTACCAAGCCACCTCTCATAGCACCTCTACCAAGCCACCTCTCATAGCACCTCTACCAAGCCACCTCTCATAGCACCTCTACCAAGCCACCTCTCATAGCACCTCTACCAAGCCACCTCTCATAGCACCTCTACCAAGCCACCTCTCATAGCACCTCTACCAAGCCACCTCTCATAGCACCTCTACCAAGCCACCTCTCATAGACACCTCTACCAAGCCACCTCTCATAGCACCTCTACCAAGCCACCTCTCATAGCACCTCTACCAAGCCACCTCTCATAGCACCTCTACCAAGCCACCTCTCATAGCACCTCTACCAAGCCACCTCTCATAGCACCTCTACCAAAGCCACCTCTCATAGCACCTCTACCAAGCCACCTCTCATAACACCTCTACCAAGCCACCTCTCATAGCACCTCTACCAAGCCACCTCTCATAGACACCTCTACCAAGCCACCTCTCATAGACACCTCTACCAAGCCACCTCTCATAACACCTCTACCAAGCCACCTCTCATAGCACCTCTACCAAGCCACCTCTCATAGCACCTCTACCAAGCCACCTCTCATAACACCTCTACCAAGCCACCTCTCATAGCACCTCTACCAAGCCACCTCTCATAAGCACCTCTACCAAGCCACCTCTCATAGACACCTCTACCAAGCCACCTCTCATAGCACCTCTACCAAGCCACCTCTCATAGCACCTCTACCAAGCCACCTCTCATAACACCTCTACCAAGCCAACCTCTCATAGCACCTCTACCAAGCCACCTCTCATAGCACCTCTACCAAGCCACCTCTCATAGCACCTCTACCAAGCCACCTCTCATAGCACCTCTACCAAGCCACCTCTCATAGCACCTCTACCAAGCCACCTCTCATAGCACCTCTACCAAGCCACCTGCACCTCTACAAAGCAAACCTTCAAACCTACCAATGCCACCTTCTCATAGCACACCTCTACCAAGCCACCATCTCATAGCACTCTACCAGCCACCTCTCATAGCACCTCTACCAAGCCACCTCTCATAGCACCTCTACCAAGCCACCT
>JARLTB010000566.1:0-33538 GCA_030141615.1 Unio pictorum
TACTTGGTTTATTGGCTGCGCACCATTGGATAGTACGTCACCATACTTTAAAACCGGTTCCCACCATTTTTTTCAGCATGACTTTTGATGAAAAACGGACTTTTTTGTTTTTCATGTTATGGATCAGTTGGGCTTAGATAAAAGCTGTTGAAACCCTTTACCCCGCTTGGATTTGGTTAATACTTGGTTTATTGGCTGCGCACCATTGGATAGTACGTCACCATACTTTAAAACCGGTTCCCACCATTTTTTTCAGCATGACTTTTGATGAATAACGGACTTTTTTGTTTTTCATGTTATGGATCAGTTGGGTTTAGATAAAAGCTGTTGAAACCCTTTACCCCGCTTGGATTTGGTTAATACTTGGTTTATTGGCTGCGCACCATTGGATAGTACGTCACCATACTTTAAAACCGGTTCCCACCATTTTTTTCAGCATGACTTTTGATGAAAAACGGACTTTTTTGTTTTTCATGTTATGGATCAGTTGGGCTTAGATAAAAGCTGTTGAAACCCTTTACCCCGCTTGGATTTGGTTAATACTTGGTTTATTGGCTGCGCACCATTGGATAGTACGTCACCATACTTTAAAACCGGTTCCCACCATTTTTTTCAGCATGACTTTTGATGAAAAACGGACTTTTTTGTTTTTCATGTTATGGATCAGTTGGGCTTAGATAAAAGCTGTTGAAACCCTTTACCCCGCTTGGATTTGGTTAATACTTGGTTTATTGGCTGCGCACCATTGGATAGTACGTCACCATACTTTAAAACCGGTTCCCACCATTTTTTTCAGCATGACTTTTGATGAAAAACGGACTTTTTTGTTTTTCATGTTATGGATCAGTTGGGCTTAGATAAAAGCTGTTGAAACCCTTTACCCCGCTTGGATTTGGTTAATACTTGGTTTATTGGCTGCGCACCATTGGATAGTACGTCACCATACTTTAAAACCGGTTCCCACCATTTTTTTCAGCATGACTTTTGATGAAAAACGGACTTTTTTGTTTTTCATGTTATGGATCAGTTGGGCTTAGATAAAAGCTGTTGAAACCCTTTACCCCGCTTGGATTTGGTTAATACTTGGTTTATTGGCTGCGCACCATTGGATAGTACGTCACCATACTTTAAAACCGGTTCCCACCATTTTTTTCAGCATGACTTTTGATGAAAAACGGACTTTTTTGTTTTTCATGTTATGGATCAGTTGGGCTTAGATAAAAGCTGTTGAAACCCTTTACCCCGCTTGGATTTGGTTAATACTTGGTTTATTGGCTGCGCACCATTGGATAGTACGTCACCATACTTTAAAACCGGTTCCCACCATTTTTTTCAGCATGACTTTTGATGAAAAACGGACTTTTTTGTTTTTCATGTTATGGATCAGTTGGGCTTAGATAAAAGCTGTTGAAACCCTTTACCCCGCTTGGATTTGGTTAATACTTGGTTTATTGGCTGCGCACCATTGGATAGTACGTCACCATACTTTAAAACCGGTTCCCACCATTTTTTTCAGCATGACTTTTGATGAAAAACGGACTTTTTTGTTTTTCATGTTATGGATCAGTTGGGCTTAGATAAAAGCTGTTGAAACCCTTTACCCCGCTTGGATTTGGTTAATACTTGGTTTATTGGCTGCGCACCATTGGATAGTACGTCACCATACTTTAAAACCGGTTCCCACCATTTTTTTCAGCATGACTTTTGATGAAAAACGGACTTTTTTGTTTTTCATGTTATGGATCAGTTGGGCTTAGATAAAAGCTGTTGAAACCCTTTACCCCGCTTGGATTTGGTTAATACTTGGTTTATTGGCTGCGCACCATTGGATAGTACGTCACCATACTTTAAAACCGGTTCCCACCATTTTTTTCAGCATGACTTTTGATGAAAAACGGACTTTTTTGTTTTTCATGTTATGGATCAGTTGGGCTTAGATAAAAGCTGTTGAAACCCTTTACCCCGCTTGGATTTGGTTAATACTTGGTTTATTGGCTGCGCACCATTGGATAGTACGTCACCATACTTTAAAACCGGTTCCCACCATTTTTTTCAGCATGACTTTTGATGAAAAACGGACTTTTTTGTTTTTCATGTTATGGATCAGTTGGGCTTAGATAAAAGCTGTTGAAACCCTTTACCCCGCTTGGATTTGGTTAATACTTGGTTTATTGGCTGCGCACCATTGGATAGTACGTCACCATACTTTAAAACCGGTTCCCACCATTTTTTTCAGCATGACTTTTGATGAAAAACGGACTTTTTTGTTTTTCATGTTATGGATCAGTTGGGCTTAGATAAAAGCTGTTGAAACCCTTTACCCCGCTTGGATTTGGTTAATACTTGGTTTATTGGCTGCGCACCATTGGATAGTACGTCACCATACTTTAAAACCGGTTCCCACCATTTTTTTCAGCATGACTTTTGATGAAAAACGGACTTTTTTGTTTTTCATGTTATGGATCAGTTGGGCTTAGATAAAAGCTGTTGAAACCCTTTACCCCGCTTGGATTTGGTTAATACTTGGTTTATTGGCTGCGCACCATTGGATAGTACGTCACCATACTTTAAAACCGGTTCCCACCATTTTTTTCAGCATGACTTTTGATGAAAAACGGACTTTTTTGTTTTTCATGTTATGGATCAGTTGGGCTTAGATAAAAGCTGTTGAAACCCTTTACCCCGCTTGGATTTGGTTAATACTTGGTTTATTGGCTGCGCACCATTGGATAGTACGTCACCATACTTTAAAACCGGTTCCCACCATTTTTTTCAGCATGACTTTTGATGAAAAACGGACTTTTTTGTTTTTCATGTTATGGATCAGTTGGGCTTAGATAAAAGCTGTTGAAACCCTTTACCCCGCTTGGATTTGGTTAATACTTGGTTTATTGGCTGCGCACCATTGGATAGTACGTCACCATACTTTAAAACCGGTTCCCACCATTTTTTTCAGCATGACTTTTGATGAAAAACGGACTTTTTTGTTTTTCATGTTATGGATCAGTTGGGCTTAGATAAAAGCTGTTGAAACCCTTTACCCCGCTTGGATTTGGTTAATACTTGGTTTATTGGCTGCGCACCATTGGATAGTACGTCACCATACTTTAAAACCGGTTCCCACCATTTTTTTCAGCATGACTTTTGATGAAAAACGGACTTTTTTGTTTTTCATGTTATGGATCAGTTGGGCTTAGATAAAAGCTGTTGAAACCCTTTACCCCGCTTGGATTTGGTTAATACTTGGTTTATTGGCTGCGCACCATTGGATAGTACGTCACCATACTTTAAAACCGGTTCCCACCATTTTTTTCAGCATGACTTTTGATGAAAAACGGACTTTTTTGTTTTTCATGTTATGGATCAGTTGGGCTTAGATAAAAGCTGTTGAAACCCTTTACCCCGCTTGGATTTGGTTAATACTTGGTTTATTGGCTGCGCACCATTGGATAGTACGTCACCATACTTTAAAACCGGTTCCCACCATTTTTTTCAGCATGACTTTTGATGAAAAACGGACTTTTTTGTTTTTCATGTTATGGATCAGTTGGGCTTAGATAAAAGCTGTTGAAACCCTTTACCCCGCTTGGATTTGGTTAATACTTGGTTTATTGGCTGCGCACCATTGGATAGTACGTCACCATACTTTAAAACCGGTTCCCACCATTTTTTTCAGCATGACTTTTGATGAAAAACGGACTTTTTTGTTTTTCATGTTATGGATCAGTTGGGCTTAGATAAAAGCTGTTGAAACCCTTTACCCCGCTTGGATTTGGTTAATACTTGGTTTATTGGCTGCGCACCATTGGATAGTACGTCACCATACTTTAAAACCGGTTCCCACCATTTTTTTCAGCATGACTTTTGATGAAAAACGGACTTTTTTGTTTTTCATGTTATGGATCAGTTGGGCTTAGATAAAAGCTGTTGAAACCCTTTACCCCGCTTGGATTTGGTTAATACTTGGTTTATTGGCTGCGCACCATTGGATAGTACGTCACCATACTTTAAAACCGGTTCCCACCATTTTTTTCAGCATGACTTTTGATGAAAAACGGACTTTTTTGTTTTTCATGTTATGGATCAGTTGGGCTTAGATAAAAGCTGTTGAAACCCTTTACCCCGCTTGGATTTGGTTAATACTTGGTTTATTGGCTGCGCACCATTGGATAGTACGTCACCATACTTTAAAACCGGTTCCCACCATTTTTTTCAGCATGACTTTTGATGAAAAACGGACTTTTTTGTTTTTCATGTTATGGATCAGTTGGGCTTAGATAAAAGCTGTTGAAACCCTTTACCCCGCTTGGATTTGGTTAATACTTGGTTTATTGGCTGCGCACCATTGGATAGTACGTCACCATACTTTAAAACCGGTTCCCACCATTTTTTTCAGCATGACTTTTGATGAAAAACGGACTTTTTTGTTTTTCATGTTATGGATCAGTTGGGCTTAGATAAAAGCTGTTGAAACCCTTTACCCCGCTTGGATTTGGTTAATACTTGGTTTATTGGCTGCGCACCATTGGATAGTACGTCACCATACTTTAAAACCGGTTCCCACCATTTTTTTCAGCATGACTTTTGATGAAAAACGGACTTTTTTGTTTTTCATGTTATGGATCAGTTGGGCTTAGATAAAAGCTGTTGAAACCCTTTACCCCGCTTGGATTTGGTTAATACTTGGTTTATTGGCTGCGCACCATTGGATAGTACGTCACCATACTTTAAAACCGGTTCCCACCATTTTTTTCAGCATGACTTTTGATGAAAAACGGACTTTTTTGTTTTTCATGTTATGGATCAGTTGGGCTTAGATAAAAGCTGTTGAAACCCTTTACCCCGCTTGGATTTGGTTAATACTTGGTTTATTGGCTGCGCACCATTGGATAGTACGTCACCATACTTTAAAACCGGTTCCCACCATTTTTTTCAGCATGACTTTTGATGAAAAACGGACTTTTTTGTTTTTCATGTTATGGATCAGTTGGGCTTAGATAAAAGCTGTTGAAACCCTTTACCCCGCTTGGATTTGGTTAATACTTGGTTTATTGGCTGCGCACCATTGGATAGTACGTCACCATACTTTAAAACCGGTTCCCACCATTTTTTTCAGCATGACTTTTGATGAAAAACGGACTTTTTTGTTTTTCATGTTATGGATCAGTTGGGCTTAGATAAAAGCTGTTGAAACCCTTTACCCCGCTTGGATTTGGTTAATACTTGGTTTATTGGCTGCGCACCATTGGATAGTACGTCACCATACTTTAAAACCGGTTCCCACCATTTTTTTCAGCATGACTTTTGATGAAAAACGGACTTTTTTGTTTTTCATGTTATGGATCAGTTGGGCTTAGATAAAAGCTGTTGAAACCCTTTACCCCGCTTGGATTTGGTTAATACTTGGTTTATTGGCTGCGCACCATTGGATAGTACGTCACCATACTTTAAAACCGGTTCCCACCATTTTTTTCAGCATGACTTTTGATGAAAAACGGACTTTTTTGTTTTTCATGTTATGGATCAGTTGGGCTTAGATAAAAGCTGTTGAAACCCTTTACCCCGCTTGGATTTGGTTAATACTTGGTTTATTGGCTGCGCACCATTGGATAGTACGTCACCATACTTTAAAACCGGTTCCCACCATTTTTTTCAGCATGACTTTTGATGAAAAACGGACTTTTTTGTTTTTCATGTTATGGATCAGTTGGGCTTAGATAAAAGCTGTTGAAACCCTTTACCCCGCTTGGATTTGGTTAATACTTGGTTTATTGGCTGCGCACCATTGGATAGTACGTCACCATACTTTAAAACCGGTTCCCACCATTTTTTTCAGCATGACTTTTGATGAAAAACGGACTTTTTTGTTTTTCATGTTATGGATCAGTTGGGCTTAGATAAAAGCTGTTGAAACCCTTTACCCCGCTTGGATTTGGTTAATACTTGGTTTATTGGCTGCGCACCATTGGATAGTACGTCACCATACTTTAAAACCGGTTCCCACCATTTTTTTCAGCATGACTTTTGATGAAAAACGGACTTTTTTGTTTTTCATGTTATGGATCAGTTGGGCTTAGATAAAAGCTGTTGAAACCCTTTACCCCGCTTGGATTTGGTTAATACTTGGTTTATTGGCTGCGCACCATTGGATAGTACGTCACCATACTTTAAAACCGGTTCCCACCATTTTTTTCAGCATGACTTTTGATGAAAAACGGACTTTTTTGTTTTTCATGTTATGGATCAGTTGGGCTTAGATAAAAGCTGTTGAAACCCTTTACCCCGCTTGGATTTGGTTAATACTTGGTTTATTGGCTGCGCACCATTGGATAGTACGTCACCATACTTTAAAACCGGTTCCCACCATTTTTTTCAGCATGACTTTTGATGAAAAACGGACTTTTTTGTTTTTCATGTTATGGATCAGTTGGGCTTAGATAAAAGCTGTTGAAACCCTTTACCCCGCTTGGATTTGGTTAATACTTGGTTTATTGGCTGCGCACCATTGGATAGTACGTCACCATACTTTAAAACCGGTTCCCACCATTTTTTTCAGCATGACTTTTGATGAAAAACGGACTTTTTTGTTTTTCATGTTATGGATCAGTTGGGCTTAGATAAAAGCTGTTGAAACCCTTTACCCCGCTTGGATTTGGTTAATACTTGGTTTATTGGCTGCGCACCATTGGATAGTACGTCACCATACTTTAAAACCGGTTCCCACCATTTTTTTCAGCATGACTTTTGATGAAAAACGGACTTTTTTGTTTTTCATGTTATGGATCAGTTGGGCTTAGATAAAAGCTGTTGAAACCCTTTACCCCGCTTGGATTTGGTTAATACTTGGTTTATTGGCTGCGCACCATTGGATAGTACGTCACCATACTTTAAAACCGGTTCCCACCATTTTTTTCAGCATGACTTTTGATGAAAAACGGACTTTTTTGTTTTTCATGTTATGGATCAGTTGGGCTTAGATAAAAGCTGTTGAAACCCTTTACCCCGCTTGGATTTGGTTAATACTTGGTTTATTGGCTGCGCACCATTGGATAGTACGTCACCATACTTTAAAACCGGTTCCCACCATTTTTTTCAGCATGACTTTTGATGAAAAACGGACTTTTTTGTTTTTCATGTTATGGATCAGTTGGGCTTAGATAAAAGCTGTTGAAACCCTTTACCCCGCTTGGATTTGGTTAATACTTGGTTTATTGGCTGCGCACCATTGGATAGTACGTCACCATACTTTAAAACCGGTTCCCACCATTTTTTTCAGCATGACTTTTGATGAAAAACGGACTTTTTTGTTTTTCATGTTATGGATCAGTTGGGCTTAGATAAAAGCTGTTGAAACCCTTTACCCCGCTTGGATTTGGTTAATACTTGGTTTATTGGCTGCGCACCATTGGATAGTACGTCACCATACTTTAAAACCGGTTCCCACCATTTTTTTCAGCATGACTTTTGATGAAAAACGGACTTTTTTGTTTTTCATGTTATGGATCAGTTGGGCTTAGATAAAAGCTGTTGAAACCCTTTACCCCGCTTGGATTTGGTTAATACTTGGTTTATTGGCTGCGCACCATTGGATAGTACGTCACCATACTTTAAAACCGGTTCCCACCATTTTTTTCAGCATGACTTTTGATGAAAAACGGACTTTTTTGTTTTTCATGTTATGGATCAGTTGGGCTTAGATAAAAGCTGTTGAAACCCTTTACCCCGCTTGGATTTGGTTAATACTTGGTTTATTGGCTGCGCACCATTGGATAGTACGTCACCATACTTTAAAACCGGTTCCCACCATTTTTTTCAGCATGACTTTTGATGAAAAACGGACTTTTTTGTTTTTCATGTTATGGATCAGTTGGGCTTAGATAAAAGCTGTTGAAACCCTTTACCCCGCTTGGATTTGGTTAATACTTGGTTTATTGGCTGCGCACCATTGGATAGTACGTCACCATACTTTAAAACCGGTTCCCACCATTTTTTTCAGCATGACTTTTGATGAAAAACGGACTTTTTTGTTTTTCATGTTATGGATCAGTTGGGCTTAGATAAAAGCTGTTGAAACCCTTTACCCCGCTTGGATTTGGTTAATACTTGGTTTATTGGCTGCGCACCATTGGATAGTACGTCACCATACTTTAAAACCGGTTCCCACCATTTTTTTCAGCATGACTTTTGATGAAAAACGGACTTTTTTGTTTTTCATGTTATGGATCAGTTGGGCTTAGATAAAAGCTGTTGAAACCCTTTACCCCGCTTGGATTTGGTTAATACTTGGTTTATTGGCTGCGCACCATTGGATAGTACGTCACCATACTTTAAAACCGGTTCCCACCATTTTTTTCAGCATGACTTTTGATGAAAAACGGACTTTTTTGTTTTTCATGTTATGGATCAGTTGGGCTTAGATAAAAGCTGTTGAAACCCTTTACCCCGCTTGGATTTGGTTAATACTTGGTTTATTGGCTGCGCACCATTGGATAGTACGTCACCATACTTTAAAACCGGTTCCCACCATTTTTTTCAGCATGACTTTTGATGTAAAACGGACTTTTTTGTTTTTCATGTTATGGATCAGTTGGGCTTAGATAAAAGCTGTTGAAACCCTTTACCCCGCTTGGATTTGGTTAATACTTGGTTTATTGGCTGCGCACCATTGGATAGTACGTCACCATACTTTAAAACCGGTTCCCACCATTTTTTTCAGCATGACTTTTGATGAAAAACGGACTTTTTTGTTTTTCATGTTATGGATCAGTTGGGCTTAGATAAAAGTTGTTGAAACCCTTTACCCCGCTTGGATTTGGTTAATACTTGGTTTATTGGCTGCGCACCATTGGATAGTACGTCACCATACTTTAAAACCGGTTCCCACCATTTTTTTCAGCATGACTTTTGATGAAAAACGGACTTTTTTGTTTTTCATGTTATGGATCAGTTGGGCTTAGATAAAAGCTGTTGAAACCCTTTACCCCGCTTGGATTTGGTTAATACTTGGTTTATTGGCTGCGCACCATTGGATAGTACGTCACCATACTTTAAAACCGGTTCCCACCATTTTTTTCAGCATGACTTTTGATGAAAAACGGACTTTTTTGTTTTTCATGTTATGGATCAGTTGGGCTTAGATAAAAGCTGTTGAAACCCTTTACCCCGCTTGGATTTGGTTAATACTTGGTTTATTGGCTGCGCACCATTGGATAGTACGTCACCATACTTTAAAACCGGTTCCCACCATTTTTTTCAGCATGACTTTTGATGAAAAACGGACTTTTTTGTTTTTCATGTTATGGATCAGTTGGGCTTAGATAAAAGCTGTTGAAACCCTTTACCCCGCTTGGATTTGGTTAATACTTGGTTTATTGGCTGCGCACCATTGGATAGTACGTCACCATACTTTAAAACCGGTTCCCACCATTTTTTTCAGCATGACTTTTGATGAAAAACGGACTTTTTTGTTTTTCATGTTATGGATCAGTTGGGCTTAGATAAAAGCTGTTGAAACCCTTTACCCCGCTTGGATTTGGTTAATACTTGGTTTATTGGCTGCTAACCATTGGATAGTACGTCACCATACTTTAAAACCGGTTCCCACCATTTTTTTCAGCATGACTTTTGATGAAAAACGGACTTTTTTGTTTTTCATGTTATGGATCAGTTGGGCTTAGATAAAAGCTGTTGAAACCCTTTACCCCGCTTGGATTTGGTTAATACTTGGTTTATTGGCTGCGCACCATTGGATAGTACGTCACCATACTTTAAAACCGGTTCCCACCATTTTTTTCAGCATGACTTTTGATGAAAAACGGATTTTTTTGTTTTTCATGTTATGGATCAGTTGGGCTTAGATAAAAGCTGTTGAAACCCTTTACCCCGCTTGGATTTGGTTAATACTTGGTTTATTGGCTGCGCACCATTGGATAGTACGTCACCATACTTTAAAACCGGTTCCCACCATTTTTTTCAGCATGACTTTTGATGAAAAACGGACTTTTTTGTTTTTCATGTTATGGATCAGTTGGGCTTAGATAAAAGCTGTTGAAACCCTTTACCCCGCTTGGATTTGGTTAATACTTGGTTTATTGGCTGCGCACCATTGGATAGTACGTCACCATACTTTAAAACCGGTTCCCACCATTTTTTTCAGCATGACTTTTGATGAAAAACGGACTTTTTTGTTTTTCATGTTATGGATCAGTTGGGCTTAGATAAAAGCTGTTGAAACCCTTTACCCCGCTTGGATTTGGTTAATACTTGGTTTATTGGCTGCGCACCATTGGATAGTACGTCACCATACTTTAAAACCGGTTCCCACCATTTTTTTCAGCATGACTTTTGATGAAAAACGGACTTTTTTGTTTTTCATGTTATGGATCAGTTGGGCTTAGATAAAAGCTGTTGAAACCCTTTACCCCGCTTGGATTTGGTTAATACTTGGTTTATTGGCTGCTAACCATTGGATAGTACGTCACCATACTTTAAAACCGGTTCCCACCATTTTTTTCAGCATGACTTTTGATGAAAAACGGACTTTTTTGTTTTTCATGTTATGGATCAGTTGGGCTTAGATAAAAGCTGTTGAAACCCTTTACCCCGCTTGGATTTGGTTAATACTTGGTTTATTGGCTGCGCACCATTGGATAGTACGTCACCATACTTTAAAACCGGTTCCCACCATTTTTTTCAGCATGACTTTTGATGAAAAACGGACTTTTTTGTTTTTCATGTTATGGATCAGTTGGGCTTAGATAAAAGCTGTTGAAACCCTTTACCCCGCTTGGATTTGGTTAATACTTGGTTTATTGGCTGCGCACCATTGGATAGTACGTCACCATACTTTAAAACCGGTTCCCACCATTTTTTTCAGCATGACTTTTGATGAAAAACGGACTTTTTTGTTTTTCATGTTATGGATCAGTTGGGCTTAGATAAAAGCTGTTGAAACCCTTTACCCCGCTTGGATTTGGTTAATACTTGGTTTATTGGCTGCGCACCATTGGATAGTACGTCACCATACTTTAAAACCGGTTCCCACCATTTTTTTCAGCATGACTTTTGATGAAAAACGGACTTTTTTGTTTTTCATGTTATGGATCAGTTGGGCTTAGATAAAAGCTGTTGAAACACTTTACCCCACTTGGATTTGGTTAATACTTGGTTTATTGGCTGCGCACCATTGGATAGTACGTCACCATACTTTAAAACCGGTTCCCACCATTTTTTTCAGCATGACTTTTGATGAAAAACGGACTTTTTTGTTTTTCATGTTATGGATCAGTTGGGCTTAGATAAAAGCTGTTGAAACCCTTTACCCCGCTTGGATTTGGTTAATACTTGGTTTATTGGCTGCGCACCATTGGATAGTACGTCACCATACTTTAAAACCGGTTCCCACCATTTTTTTCAGCATGACTTTTGATGAAAAACGGACTTTTTTGTTTTTCATGTTATGGATCAGTTGGGCTTAGATAAAAGCTGTTGAAACCCTTTACCCCGCTTGGATTTGGTTAATACTTGGTTTATTGGCTGCGCACCATTGGATAGTACGTCACCATACTTTAAAACCGGTTCCCACCATTTTTTTCAGCATGACTTTTGATGAGAAACGGACTTTTTTGTTTTTCATGTTATGGATCAGTTGGGCTTAGATAAAAGCTGTTGAAACCCTTTACCCCGCTTGGATTTGGTTAATACTTGGTTTATTGGCTGCGTACCATTGGATAGTACGTCACCATACTTTAAAACCGGTTCCCACCATTTTTTTCAGCATGACTTTTGATGAAAAACGGACTTTTTTGTTTTTCATGTTATGGATCAGTTGGGCTTAGATAAAAGCTGTTGAAACCCTTTACCCCGAGCAGCAGAGAGGGTGAACAGACCACGTTTTCGAGCAAAAATAAGGCTTCCAGATAACGTTTTCGAGCAAAATAAGGCTTACAGACCACGTTTTCGAACAAAATATAAGGCTTCCAACGAAATCTCATTTAACCAAAAAAAAAGTCTCCATTTTTGCAAAAACGGAGATTTTACGATTTTTTAATCAATTTTGCTCGCAACGATGTGGTCATCCACCCTCTCTGCTGCTACAAGTTAACAAAAAATAAGAAATGATTTTAACCGAATATTTGATCAAGTCCGATACGATATCGTGTCCGAGGATCATGCAAATTTATTGTTGCGAATCCGTGCGGAGTCGACTGAGCATGACTAAAGAAATTTTTAAATTGATTGAAGTCCATATCAGAGCACCATGTCTGCCATATATTTCTAAGAGTATGAGTATCAACTCCGTTGAATACAGCAAGAATATTGCAGTTATCTCTGATGACTTTTGGAACCTGAGTGTAGCGTTGAGTGACATATATCACGTCAGTGTTTTTATGCCTGCCTCTGGAAAAGATCCTAGCAGGATTTTTTTGTTTATCTAACATTATATCGTCGTATACGACTAAATTGTTAATATCTCCATCAATATCATCAATACTCGGTGCTTCATCGATATCGGTTATAAATTCAATGGCGTTCTCACCCTTAATTTCTGATGCATTCTCGTTAAAATCCTTTAACACTTCATAACATCGTTGATCATCTACGCTAGGGGCAACTAAATACAACTTATCCCACGTCATCCATCTCATTATTAAATTGAGCAACAATTGCGTTTTACCGGATCCAGATGGCCCGATTATAATCATCCGGATAGAGTTTGGTAGCGCTGCATGATGCTTAATTGGTTCTCTTGTTTTAGTCGCTGAAAAATCAATTATATCCATATCTCTATACATAAATTATGGATCTATATTGTATGAAGTGTAAAACGCGTACTAGCACAAATGATGTGACGACGGTTACAACTAAAAATAACAGATCAGCACTTACTGGTAGATGTTCAACATGTGGTATTAAAAAGTTCAGATTTGTTTCTACAAAATCAAAGATTTTACAATCCGGAGATGTTTTTAAAAAAAACGAGGAGGTGATATCGCAGCCAAATTGGCAAAGCTCCCTGGAACCCCATGGGCAAAGTACCCCGGAGAAAAGCACCTTCCAGGATATAGCTACTGTGGACCGGGAACCAGACTTGATATCAGACTCAATGATCAAAATCAGTCCCGACCCGGTGAAGAACCAATAAACGCCATTGATAAGGCCTGTCACCTTCATGATGTTGCTTATAAAAGCAGCAATCTGCAAAACAGGCATCTCGCGGATGTGAAATTAATTCATGCGTTAAATGCTATTCCTGATAAATCCTTCAAAGAAAAATTGGCTTCATTTTTGATAAAATCGGCTATGAAAAGCAAATTGATGTTAGGTGCCGGTAATTAATAATATGGAATCAATTTATTATTCCCCAAGAGGATACTGGAGGGGTAAATCAGCAGTCCATAAACTCGCTAGCGCTGCAAAAGTGAAAAAAAACCACTGCGGCTAATTGGTTATCCAAACAGGCACTATGGCAAATTTATCTACCACCGCCTAAACAAATTCAATTCTCGCATTTTGATGTGACCGCTCCTAATGAAGTTCATCAGGCTGATATATTATTTCTGCCACATGATCGTGGTTACAAATACGCTTTAACCGTAGTTGATATTGCAAGTCGATACAAAGAAGCAGAACCGTTAAAAACAAAATCAGCCACTGAAGTCGCTTCTGCATTTGAAAGGATTTATCGACGAGGTCCTCTGCACTGGCCAAATCTATTGCAGGTTGATCCTGGCAAGGAATTTCAGGGTGCAGTGTTATCTACAATGAAACATCATAATGTCACCATACGACGAGGGCATACTGCGCTACATCGCGATCAGGCCATTGTAGAACGATTTAATCGGACGATTGCTGAGCGGTTATTTGGATATCAATACGCAAAAGAATTCATTCAAGAAAAGCGATCCCGTGAATGGGTCAAAAGGTTACCAGCTGTGATTACCGCACTGAATAATGAGATCACTAGAACAATCAACATGAAACCTAGGAACGCTATTAAAAAGAAGTCTATACCCGTACAACCACAAAAAGATTTTTCTAGAAACGCTAGCGTTTCCGAACCAATTCTTGGTAGTAATGTCATTGTGAGGTACTTATACGAACCAGGAGAGCTTGAAGGTGGCAGAAAAAGGGCTACCGATCCTATTTGGAGCGTCACTGCACACAAGATATCTAGTATAACACGATCAACTGGTAGACCTCCAGTCTATAAACTGGATTCAACTGCCCCTCAGCGGGGTTTTACTCTACAACAACTACAGGTAATTCCCGAGGATACTCAATTGCCACCGCATGGTCTTAACTAGCACCGTTGCGTCTATTGCACTCAAGACAAGTCAACATCACATTATTTCTGACATGACCGAGACTGTTATTTTTTCTGTCTACGGTGAATTGGCGAGGATCTTTATCCGAATACTGCCAACGCATTATACAATTGCAACTCGCGCAGTGATTATTCTGTTGTTGTTTCAGCGTAATTATTAATTCAGCATCAATATCAAATTCTCGTTGTTTTTTTTTGTCCTGTTGTTTGTAACCGGAGAGTTTTTTATTAATGATGCTAACATCAATATCATTTATTGTGGTGTCATTATCATCGCCACTGGCTTCGCCAACGACAACTCTTCGAAGCTGATTTATTCTTCGTACTCTGGATACTGCGAGATAGACTAAATTCGACCATTCGATGCGATTATCTACCATCCAAACAATTGTATCCGATATAGTTAATCCCTGTGAAGAATGTATCGTCGCTGCGTATCCTAGCGTCCACGGGGATTTATTAGCACGCAATGCATTTTCGACGACGCTGATATCAACCAGCACAATATCATTTAACACGAGAATCTGCTTTTCACTCTTCCCTGGAATATCAACTTCAATATTCTGCTTTCGTGTATGCGAAGGCCTATAACACAACGGTACTGGAAGTGTTGCAAATTTTTCTTTATGCGTTTCAAATAACTTCATCTGAAGTGTGTCTCTGACTATTTTTCTACTTGCTACTATCAAATCATTTGGTCTCCACGTTTCCCAGAAATCATTCATGGGAGTTTCTGAAATTATTTCACGCGCTATTTCGCATTGGATTTTATCCGGTTGTAATCTAATCAGTGCTTTGAACTCGCGTAATTGTTCATCAAGTGATCTATGGTCGGTATTAATTTCTTCATAATAGTCTACAGAACTCTTTAGCCATTCATGTGGAGATCCACCGACAAATGGTGGTGGTTGGCCGTGATCACCGCACATGACGACTTTTGTGTTTTTGTTTAACAACCACCCGAGAAATGTTTGTAATACTCTCAACGATACCGTGCATATTTCATCCCAAATTATGATTTCAGGAATGAATTTATCACCCATTCGATCAAGGGTCCATTCATCGCCTTTCCATCGAAAGAAACTATGATAAGTACAGGCATTTACCCCTCGCTGTATCATCTCTCTGGCGAGTCTGTGAGTCGGTGTTAACACAATCATGTTTGTGAAATCCGTAGGATTTTTCCGACGATATAATTCAATTGCACGAGTTGTCTTTCCTGACCCACCACAACCGTTTAAATAAACTGTCTTGTATCTACATATTGGATCAGATACCAGTGGTGCATTAGAAAATTCTGATTGAATCTCATCACATTTTAAGTACTTTTCATCCATGGTAACATCTGCCGATTCACAATACTCATGTAGCGTCTCCTTTTTAAATCTCCAACACCCACACGCTTCCTCCTGGGATGTGAATTTAGCTACATCTGATTTGTATTTATTGTGTATATACATCGAATCAGTAGCTACTCTAACCGCGGTATTAGGAAATCTATTTATCATCGAAAATAAATTGATAGAAGCATAAGCTAGCATAGAACTTCTCAAATGTGTGTATTGGGAATTATAGCCATCACAGTAGGTAACAACCGTACCCAATTTCTCACCATTGGATAGAAAAGCATCCTTACGGGATACAAGTTTTCCCTGTTTCGTTAAATCCGTTACAAGAAAATCGTATTCAGCGACGTCTATGATCAACCGCGAGGAAAATTTTGCATTGTCGTATCTTCCACCCTGGGTAAATTTACCGATTATTCTTCGTCCAAAATCCTTTGCTTGTTCTTTTTTACTTTCAAATAACTTCTTAGACCAATTTATGATTTCTTCTTCATTGAAATCTTGACACTGTTTTCGTAGTTCGCTGATTATACGATCTAGATCGGGTTGTGGTAGCCAAACTTCTTTCTGAGCTCGATAGCATATAATAGCTTCGGAAACAATCAACGATATCAGCATGCCACAATCAATCATATATCGTAGTAACACTATTGGCATCCAGGCCTTTTCAGATAGGTGTCTACCGAGCCAAACATAACTACACGGATGTAACCCTGTAGCGAGTTCAAATGATATCACACGAGCGAATCCGGTTAAATCAAAATCAGGTAATGGTCCATTAATCGCAACACGAGTCATTTCATGCGTGGGGTGTCCAAATCGTTTAAAATAGTTACTACATTCTCCACACCCGAGAAAACTTCCGGGATAACACGCGGATATATCAATTGAAATCATACCGTCACGATGGTATTTTGTATTCCACAGTCCTCCATGACCAAATTCGATGCAACTCAATTTAACGTCCTCGAGAAAATCACTTCGTGTTGGACGCCAGGAGTTTTTTTCTCTTGCGAAGTGAGATACCACTGAAGAAATAGTAAAACTATCCGTGAGTAGTTTTTCATGGAAACTCTCTGGTGAAAAATCATTAGCGATTTTTCTCATTCTGTTATCTAATTCTTCAACGCGATATAATTCACCATTTGGTCTTACAAATTGATCGAATCCTGATTCGGAACCAGCACTGCTAAGTAACCACACTGACACAGGGTCCTCTTTACACAACGCATGAATAGCATCAAATAATTTCTCTTCATAGAAAACATCCCCGGAAAATTCCGGGGGGATATATCTCACGGTTCTATCTCGTGGAAATATTGTTACTGCAGGTGTCCACGCGTGTTCGTTATGATCAATAATTTGTATTGGAGCCCCTCGCGATTGATATTTCGGTTCGTATAATACTTCTCCGGTTATTGTTGTTACTGATATTGGGAATTTTAATGATGCTTCTAATTTAGCTATATCAGAAATCTTTGCACCGTGCTGTTTCACTGTCAGTTCCCATTCGGTTATTTTCCTACGTCGCAGATCAGTTAGTTTATTTCCTCGGGATGCATTTGTGAAGTGTTCCATTACCCGTGTTGCTACACAATTGAGCCTTAACGAAGTCAACGGTGAATATTTAATAGGAGCTAGTTTTGCAATATCGGGTTTATCATTTAACGGATATATCCCATAAACGATTGCTGTTACGGGATAAGATCTCTCGTAGTATGGTTTGTCAATTCCAGTTAGAATTCCTGGTTTGGAATCTCTACTTACAATGACAGTTTTTTTATCCTTGAGGATTGGTTCAAATTTATCCCTAATAATCCATTTGCCTTCGACTTCGATAATGAATTTTATTCTGAAAAAATACTTTTGTTGGGAATTGCTTTGTTTGGGAATTGCTTTGCTTGAAATCCTTTGGATTTCCACCTTTGGATTTCCATCTTTGAATTTCCCCTTTGGATTTCCAGCTCCTTGGAAATCCCTTGGATTTCCCGCCAAGGTGTGAAATTATCTCAGTTGCTCTTTCATCGTTCATAGTAGCATCGATGATGGGTACATTGACATCTTCATCAATAATTCGAAATGTCGACCAACAGTATGCTGCACCGTCTCGGTAGAATTCATTAAAACACTCCCTGATTTTACCGAGTACAGTTCTATCACCGATTAGACGTTTTGGTGTATTAGAGACTCTATCAAGATTGAATTTAGTATTTTTCCAGGGCTTAATTTTCGATAATCTTTGGAACTCCTTATCAAGATTGAATTTAGTATTTTTCCAGGGCTTAATTTTCGATAATCTTTGGAACTCCCTATCAAGATTGAATTTAGTATTTTTCCAGGGCTTAATTTTCGATAATCTCTTGAACTCCTCCATGTTATAATTAAAACAAGTATTTAAATAGAAAAATATAGTATAATGAATCACTGTAAGTGGCTTATGATTGGATCAACAACCCCGTGTAACAAATCATGCAGAAGCGAATTCTGTGGGTATCATATGCAAAGCGTTAGGCGAGGAAGTTTTGGCCCTCTCCCATGCCTCCAATGTGGGGTGGGCGTTAGAGGAAAATCGCAGTTGTGTCTTGCTTGTGGGGGTAAACGATACAGGGAACTAAAACGCTATTATGACAAACGAATCAATGACTCCGTCCTTGATAAAATCAAGGACAAAATCATCAAAACCCCGCAAGATTATATCAAGAGGTTTATAATAAATTAGACAAATAGTATTATTATACAAATGAGCCAAGATTTCAGACCTCATCCAGTGCTTGTTAATTACGAAGCCTCCAGTGATGGTGTTGTCAGGCACCGCAGACTAAAAAAAACGGTTGGATATCTGAATAATATGGGTTATTTGTTGTTTAGTGCTAGAAATAAAACATATCTTTGTCACAGAATTATTTTTGAATGTCATAACGGATTAATCGAAGACGGATTTGTGATTGATCACATAAATGGCGTGAAGACTGATAATTGTCTTGAGAATCTTCAAGCCGTCTCACAAAGTCTGAATGCAAAATTAGGTGGAACAGGCAAATATGCAAAACGTCCTAGGGGAGTTAAATCGTTTGATTTAGAAACCAGCGAGGAGAGAATCTTTCATTCGATAAACGAAGCCAGTAGATACTTTGACATTTGCGTGCCTTCAATTCGATTTGTTGCACAAAATTTAATTAAAACATCTCTGTCTAAAAAAAATGGTCATAAAGTAAGATTCGTATACACCTGAAACGATTCAAGGGAGATAAATCCCCATGGACAAATCCAACCACTCAAAACACTCTACCTACTAAGTTCCCTTGTATTATGACGTCAAAGGAATTTGTCGCCTGCTATATTACCTGTACTTGACTAGGCGTGCCCACGTAACTGTAATGGAGATCGATAGAGAATAAAACTTTTTATTGTCGCTTGTGGGCTAAAACTGTATTATTTATTTAAGCTAACTCGTTCTTTTCAGTACAAAATTTTTTATTTATCTACATATCTCATGTGTGGGGGGGTGGGTGGACTAGCAGTAAAGCAGACAGCTAACTCGTTCTTTTCAGTACAGACGTTCTTTATAATCTACGCATTACCTATGTTCGCTCAGCCGGAACGCGAGTGTTTCCTATTCATTGAAGTAGGTGGGCGTGGTTAAAATTCCTTGTATACAGCTCTTTGTGAATGTATTTTATCTAGAGAATTATAACAGAGTAAAAACGCTGTTTTATTTAACAAAAGTATTATTTTGTTTAAAATATTTCTCATTGTTGCAGCATAAAATTGTCTATTTTAAAAATCTCTTATTGTTAAGTATATCAGAAGATATATATATATTAAAAAATCTCTATTCTGTATGACTATTTCGTGGTGTAATGGTATCGTGTTTGTCTTGTAAACATAGATCTATCAACTACGTGTTCGGTCCCCATAGCAGATACATTATTTGATGGCGAAACGGAAGATGTTTTTTCTATTAATTGGGGGGGGGGGGGAGGGGCGATCCCCCTCAGCCAAACCAACATTGTAACTCATGCTATCGCATTCTCGGTAGCGTGGGTTGGTGTTTTTTTCCAACTCATGCAACCATGAATTCGATTTCATGGGTTGCCATGTTGGTTTGGTTTACCACGCCCACATCATTACATCACAAATTCCATCATCGTTTCATTGAATATATCCATCCTTAATTAAGTACATGTTGTGACGTCACCCCAAGCATATCTTCTGGGCGGTCTAAGATGGCGTTTGCCACCTTAGGCCTCCCGCCGGAGATGTATGTTTCGGGTTCCCTTGGGCTTACTTGGATGCGAAGGCAACCAAGGAGTTCCAAAGATGTGTTGTCGTAAACCTCTGGGTCTCTCTGACGCCAGCGAGATTGCCAAATGAGTGTTTTTTGTTTTGTTTTTTTTTAATAATTAGAGATATAGTATACTATATTTATATAAAACTATAAATAATGGATATCAATGATGTAAATGCTATAATTGCTGAAATTTCAATTTTAAAAAATAAAGGGGTATTATTATCTGAAGATCTTGACGCTGACAAGTTTGCCTCGGAATATGAAGACATTGAGTATCAGTGTAGTAAGGGTCGTTATGTTTTACCTAGGATGTACAGGCTCGTGAAAGGAATTCAAAAATCCATCAATGCTTGTTTGTATGGTAACGACATTAATGTATTCATAACGCTATTTAGCACCGTTGAAGCAATACGTCAAAAGCTCGGCCAAGAGTATCAAAAACGAGCTGAAATTAGTTCTAAGGTTCGTGATCTTAGAAAAATGTTAAACGAGGAAAAACCCGTATCTTAACCACGTGAGCGTTACTATAAAATAGGCTTTCGTAAATAATGTAAATAATTTATTTATTTTTTTTTTTAGCGTTTTTTGTAACACTTGTTACACAAGTTACATAGGATTTTCTCCTGAAAGGATACTCAGCAGTCTGGACTTGCCCATGCAGTTATGTGCATAATGGATGATCTGGTCGTAGTAGCAAGTAATCACCGCGACGCCTCCATTTTCACGTAGTTGTTCTTGTTGCCGCGTCGTTAACACAAATCGTTCATCGCCGTTCTCAGATATTACAATTCTGAAACCCCCAGCGATGTTATTTCTGAAACATTCGCGGATAGCGTCGTACAGTTTAACCCTGTCGAAGATGAATACGTTAGCTTGATGGTACATTATTTAATAACTAAGTTATTTAATAACTAAGCTTTTAATTGTGATAGTTTTACATTTGAAAATTTAGTTCACAAACAATATATGGTTGGTGAATCGCTTACAACTAAATTAGCCCGAGAGCGGCTAGCAGCAATTAAAAAGTTTATACCGGTTCGAGACAGACTTCGCGAGAAACTTCAACAACGACAACAAGCGCAGACTGACTTTTCTGTGTCAAGTGAACAACTGTTTACTCCGATAACAAGTGCGACCAAAGATGTGAAAACAGCAACTGAACGAGCAATATACGGAGATATTCCTAAGGAAGGCAAGCGACGAGAAGTGCCTGTTCTTGGTGTGCTTGAAAAGATAGCAGCAGAGACCGGACAAACACGCGCAGGAATACAACAGCTATCCAGTGATATAAAAACTCAACGCGAGTATGAACGACTAGCTGATATTGATGATTCTGCGCCTGAAACTCAACCTGTTGATGTCGTCACCCCAAGAGGTGTTTCCTTTATAGACAAACTCACCGAAGGAGCTATAGCAGAAATCAAACGACCTCAATTAATAAAACCCGAACATTATAAGATTTTTGGTAATTTTGCCGCCCAAAGCTTTCATTCCAGAAAAAACATTTTAAAAGACGAGTATAAGAACAGTAGAATAAGCCGAGATGAATGGGCTGATTGGTTGTATAAAACGAATAGGGGGGTTGGCCGTTTAAATAAAAGAGAATTGGGATATAAAGAATTTAGAAAGGGAATTGAAGAGTATGATGAAACTGGTACAACTGAGAAAACAAGCGGAAAAGGATATTCGATTGGAAATCTAAAGGATTTCAACGCTGGAGTCTTTGACTCTACAGTGACATGCCCTGGTAACATTCTAAGTGATATATCAAGGTTAGAGGTTCTCATCGGAGGGAAACGAGCCGGAAATAACTCACCGGAAGTAATTAATGAAGCAGCTGATATCTGTAGACGATTATTTGCCGGCGGTATCATGGACATTGATGTATATCGAGAACTTATTGCTGAATTAGTTGAAAATCACAACGATGACAACGTCATTGATGATGAAAATCCAATGGATGTAAGCGATTAATCACTAATTGAAAAACTACTAGTTTTATAACAAGATGATTATACACTACAACCATGATAAACCAGTAAGCGTCTACGTGGTGAACTCACGATTGCCTGTTTATAGAGCATATTACGGAGATGGTTTCGGCAATACCATTGCGGGGTTATTTACAAGAATGGCTCCCAAGGTAGCGCCGTTAGCTAAACAATTATCAATGAAAGCCATTGATGCTATTCGTGATAAGGGAATCAATTTCGTTGGAAATCTTGCAGGAAAGGCATTTTCTGCCGCGAAAGATAAAATAGCATTATTGGTACGAAAGAAACCAGGAATGACTTCGTCAGTGGTGCTGCCATCAACTACAGTGATGCCTGCAAAAATCAGCAAAGCAATAAATAGTGCAGTGGTAGAAAAACTAGCGCAATTGACTTCGTCACCACCGGTAACAGATAGCGCTATCATGAACGCGATAGCAGGAAGTGGTTTGAAACAAAAAAGAAATTCGAAGAATTTTCAACGACGATGATTATTGCTTTGCAATTCACCAATTGAAAACGCTAGTAATGTTATAAATGTTTAAACGAACAGCTGATCCCGCGTTAGATATGGAAGCCCCAGTGCGCAAAGATGATTCCGTCCGCGATTATCAATACTATTCCTATCATGCAATACAACCCGACCTACGATCGCGAATTGAACTTCAAGTTCAAGATACCAGTAAATACTTTTTGCCATGTGAAGCATTTATTGAAGTAGAAGGAAAACTTGTAACAAATGTTGCAGCCGATACCCCATATGCAAATGATTCAAATATCCGAGTTGGTTTCGTCAACAATGGTATAATGGCGTTATTTGAAAGTGCAAGATATCTCATTGATGGAAAAGAAATTGAATCAATAGACCGTGAAGTTGATGTTGCAACAACAATAATCGGGCTAGCAAGATACTCCGATGATTATACAAGATCGGCTGGTCCATCTATGATGTTTGCAAAGGATACCTCTGATAACGCTGACCACCTTCAATACATTAAAGTGTTAACACCGCAAGACACTTCAGTTGATAATCAACGAGAAGCAACTAATCCAGAACGTCGAGCTAGACCCGGAGCTGCGTTTGATATTCTTGGAGGCGTTAATGGTAATTTCAATTTAGGATTTGCAACACGAAAATTAGCATTGCAAGAACAAGAGAAAAAGTTTTCGTGTGCAATTCCACTCCATCATATATTTGGATTCTGCAGAAATGTAAGAAAAGTCATCTATGGAGCCAAACACACAATCGCATTAGTGCGAAAAGGCAATGACAATGATGCAATTTGGCGTACTGGTGCCGATGAAGGTAAAGTTGTTTTGAGTAAAATAGTATTATGGATGCCAGTAATGACTCCATCAATTACCACGGAAGAGCGGCTGCTCTCATTTATGGAAACCGGTGGTAAATCATTGCTAAGTTGGCTAACAACAACGACTGATGCTAAAGAGGATAATGTTAATGGTACATTTACATGGCACCTGGCATCAAAACAAGGCGTTTCAGCTCCACGTCATATATTTATAGCGCTGCAGAATAGGAATCGATTAGGTTCCCAAGAACGCAGTCATATGATATTTGATCGGTTAGGGGTAAGTGAGGTTTCACTGAGAATAAACGGACAACAAGAACCATCTGAGGATATACAGCTTAATTACGGAAACAACCAAATAGCACGTGTGTATCATCGGATGCTGTCATATATGGGTCGTGATCAAAATGTTGATACCGGTTTGCAAATATCGCAACTCGATTTTAAGAACTTGTATCCAATTTATTACTTTTCACTGGAACATCTTGATTTAACAAGGCAATCCGTTGTTGACATACATTTTAGGGCTCGTATAGATCCTGGTGGTGTTGATTATAGAGCGGTTGCTGTTATTCTCAGCGACAAATCAATGTTGTTAGAAGGGGCTGGCGGACGAATGAGACTCGTTGATGCACCAGTAGAAAATCTATGATTGAAATCATAAACGATTTTCACAATTAGATCAATTGAAAGCATAAATGTGTTTTACAATAAAATGCCATATAGTATTGTTAGTGTCAAGCTGACTGATGGTCAGGTCAAGAAATTAAAATCAAAATCCGCTAAAGAATGTGGAACAACAATAACGTTAAAACCAGCGCAGATGTCTGGCGGTACACATAAAATATCATTAACGGATCGTCAAATAAAACATTTCAATGATGCAATGAAAAATAAGCGAGGAGTTCAAATAGAATTTTCAAAAGCCGCAGTCGCGAACATGATAAAATCAGGTGGTATATTTCCATTGTTAGCCGCAATACCAGCATTGATTGCAGCGGCTGCCCCAGCGGTGGCGAAAGCGGCAGCGTTGGGAGCCGTTGGTACCGCGGCAGGGATGGCGTTGAAAAAGGCAACTGGGAAAGGATATAAAAAAAAGGGAAAGGGGTTGTACCTACCAGGAACCCCGTATTCATGGTACAGCGGGAAATCCGTGAACGGATCGGGTCTAAGAAGAATACCAGGAACGGTTTATTAATTGAAAAATCTTCGATTTCCGAACCTATGGTTCCTATGTCCAATTTTGATTTAATTGATGCTGCTAAAAAACTAGCGATAAAAAACTTCAGAGGGGTTTTTATGAGAGATCAATTACCGAGAAAACCAAATAACGTTGAAACCGGTATTATCAATCTTGATAACAGCAGCGGATCGGGAACTCACTGGGTTGCATACGCGATTGATCCACGTGGGATTCTCTATTTCGATTCATATGGGTTAGCTCCACCAAGCGAGTTTATGCGGTATATAAATTCTTCGATGAAACTCAAAAAGTTTCCGATTTTTTATTCCACGCTGCCAACACAACAATTAAATGATCCACCGATATGCGGCCGTGAAGTATTAAATGTCCTCGCGGAGATTTCATTAAAATCCTTTGGATCTCCGTGGAAACCACCTCATCTGGTTGTAAACGAATATACGAGTGGGAAATTACAAGGATCAATAAATTGAAAACACAAGTTACGATAACAATAATGATTGATATTTGGGGACAATCTCTGTCAATGTCGGAACCCACCGCGGAAACATCTGCGGGTTCTATCGAGGATGTAAAAAAAATAATTGAAGATGAAATCGCTGAGATGTTAAATTTAATAGATGTTGACCCGAACGAATTAGTTGTATTTCAAGATCGCCAGGGTAAATTGAAAAGCAGTAATATATCCGTGAATGACATTTTGATACGGCAGAGCGATGCCGCTGAAAACTCTATTGCGCTTTATTCCAACGGTGGACGACTTAAACCAGGTGCACTTGTGTCTACGATCACCGACGCGATTGCTACCAACGAACGTGAGCTGAATGATCTTATACGAGGTTATAATAGTTTTCGCAAAAATGTCGTACATAAATTCTTTGGAACCCCGCTTGTGGTTGGCATGACTCTAGCTGAAATTAAAGACTTGTTGAATTCATTCTTCGCTAACAAGGAAGCTGGAAGGATGATGACTGCTTCAGAAATCAAGGCAAATTATCTCGAGATTTCTAAAGTAATAGAAGATCAAAAACCCACTAACGACGTAGTTGTTAAGTTTTTTGGAACCCCACTTGTGGCTGGCATGACTCTCGCTGAAATTAGCGAGTTTATCGGCAAGCACACTCACAATGCCTACATCGCTAATAGTTTCTTTGGTGTCCCAGCTACATCTACAATGACTCTCAAAGATATTAATATGTTTATGGTGAGACAAACAACACTTAATACCATCGTTGATAAATTTCTTGGGAGAACACCTGTGTCTGAAACCACATCGTTGACAGGCCCGACCCTCGCTGAAGTTAAAAGCGCTATTGACGAACAAAAACTCATCAACAAAATGGTTAATAATTTCTTTGAGGGTTCTAAAAGTTACAATATCACGACGACATATTCTCAACTCGACGGGAATTATAAATCCCAAACAGGTTTTGGAGTTAACCTCCTTGTGGTTTCATTTTTTATTCGCCGCGATAAAACGGTGATGAAGTATACCGAAATCAATAAAACCTATCTCGACGTCATTGACGATATTATTAAACTAAAGGGAGATCAAAAACCAGTCAATGACATTGTTGATAAGTTTTTTGGTGTCCCGGCTACATCTACGATGACTCTCAAAGATATTTACAATGATATTCGTAAACTAAAAGAAAATTTTGAAAAGATAAAGATTCCGCATCCACACATAAGAATTAAAAATGTCGTGTATACAGTCGATCATGGAACCATGGATTGGATAAGAGACGTTTATACTACATTATCCACTGGTCTCTGGACGAGGAGTGATGCGGGGGCGATATCTACAGTACAACGGGGATTGAAGGTATCTACAGGCTAACGTGGATCTCTATCAATCAATTTAACATGATCGCGGGCGGTAAAACCTACTCTGGTGGCACTGCGATGTTAATTATCAAGAGTAACGGTCAACACTTTAATGTCGTCGCGGTTGATAGCTCCACCATTAGATCAAAAATAACTTGGTGTTTAGAACTCGTAGATGATTTTTCAGGCTGAAGCTACTAACAATTCCCGCTAACGATGGCAAATAATTGAAAACACTAGCGGGTTTAAAATAACAATGATTTCATCAACGCAATGTCGCTATGATCAGGTCAGAGAATTTCAGACTAGACTCAAAACCCTCACTGAGGAGTATCAAATAAAAATAAAAAAATACCGACGAAGAATCACCGCAATTGATGTTACTATGTACTCGGTGTCAAGCGTTCTCACTGGCGCCGGAATAATACTTGCATCGGTTATAATGATTGCCCCGGTCGTAGTTTCAATTTGCATTTCTGCGGTGGCTACAATCGGGGGTATATCAACCGGGATAGCAAAAAAGATATCATCATGCAGCCAGAGTAAACTGCAGAATTACTTACTTCAATTTCATATTGCATCAACCGCATATTCGCAATTATCATTGATGATATCATCGTCACTCGATAATACAATTATATCAGATAGTGAATTCTCAGCGATGGTCAGTATTTTTGATTCAGCGATATCAAAATAAGAGCAACAACATGAATATAATAACAATGACAACACCGATGGAATCAGAAAACACGAACCCAAAAACAAACCCAAAAACCAGAATGATCTCAATAATCTCAACCATACCAGATTGTGAGTTCTCAGTGATGGTCAGTATTTATGATTCCTCGATACCAAAATTAGAAATAAATCATGAGTATAATAACAATGACAACACCGATGGAATTACTTCAACAAATAGTGGAGAACACGAACCCAGTACAAACAAGCATGATATCAATAACATCAACGAGTCCTGAATTTAGTGTGAACTTCCCTTCTCCGATTCCAGTGCGTGAGATCGCGCTGGCAAAATTACGAGTATATCATAGCTGGCCTAATATCAGATCGGTTGCATTTGGCGGTCAGCAACCCAATAACGCACTGGTGTTCTCGTATAAGAATAAACCCGATGGTACTCCAGAGTGGGAAACTGTTTCGTTACCAACTGGGTCGTACCAAATTAAGCAAATCAATGCTGAAATTCAGCGTAGAATAAAATCAATCACTGGAAAAGAATCAAAAATAGCTATTAATCTTCATCAACCGACGCTCTCGTCGTCGATCGAAATAAGCACAGAGGGATACATTGTAGATATATATAACAGCTCGTTAAGAACAGTGCTAGGATGGCCTGAAAAACCACCGGAAAAATCCGCCACCGACTTAACCACGGACGTACAATCATATCATGAAATCAATCCCAGTTATCGAGATAATTTATCTGATATAAGAAAAGGAAGAATCGCCGATAGATTTATATTTACCAACAAAGACACATTGCAATGGGATTTTATCATTAAAAGAACAACCGACTCATCTGTTACTATTTCATTTACGCTAACTGACGTCCGTGGTTATTTTAATGAAATTAAACAATTATATGAAACACAACTAGAACAACTACGGAAAACAAAATCGCAAAAACATGTTGAAATAATAAATCAACTTATATCGGACATGGAATATATCTATGAACTAATTATTCAAACAATAATTAATGACAACAGCGACAATAAACAACGATTCCTAACCGATTACAATATCACAGAGGACAATCTGCGTAATTTCAAGTTTCCCGGGTACAAAGCTGATGAACTAGCAAGAATTGTTAAAACCGATATCAAGGCGCTACAAAAACAAGATCCATCTGTCCTCCTCAAATATAATAATGACCCAGATGGCGGTGGTAGGCATATCGCTCCGTTCAACGTGAATATATCCTCAGTGATTGCGCTCAATTTAGTATGTGATGCAATTGAAGGAAGCTATCAAATTAATCTAGAGCAATCAAATCAAGCTCAGCAAGGATATATTCTTTATTCGTTTGCACCAACAGCTCCTCCAGGATTCCTAATTATTGAGAACCCAATTAATCCTGTCTACATGCGATGCCATAATAATTCGTTAACGAGAATTAATTTCAAACTCACCGACCAGTCAAATAATCTGATTGATTTACAAGAAGAGGTGTTAGCGATTAGTCTGTTTGTGAAATCCTAAAAATCTTCGATTTTCAACAAAGGATTTTCGTCCAAAGGACTCGATCAAATATTTGGTTGAAATCATTTATTATTTTTGTTAACCACAAATGAAACATTTGCAGCAGCAGAGAGGGTGGATGACCACATCGTTGCGACCAAAATTGATTAAAAAATCGTAAAGTCTCCGTTTGCTAAATGGAGACTTATTTTTTTTTCGGTTAAAATAAGGTTTCGTAGGAAGCATTATTTTTGCTTGAAAACGTGGTCTGTAAGCCTTATTTTGCTCGAAAACGTTATCTGGAAGCCTTATTTTTGCTCGAAAACGTGGTCTGTTCACCATCTCTGCTGCTCCCCGCTTGGATTTGGTTAATACTTGGTTTATTGGCTGCGCACCATTGGACAGTACGTCACCATACTTTAAAACCGGTTCCCACCATTTTTTTCAGCATGATTTTTGATGAAAAACGGACTTTTTTGTTTTTCATGTTATGGATCAGTTGGGCTTAGATAAAAGCTGTTGAAACCCTTTACCCCGCTTGGATTTGGTTAATACTTGGTTTATTGGCTGCGCACCATTGGATAGTACGTCACCATACTTTAAAACCGGTTCCCACCATTTTTTTCAGCATGACTTTTGATGAAAAACGGACTTTTTTGTTTTTCATGTTATGGATCAGTTGGGCTTAGATAAAAGCTGTTGAAACCCTTTACCCCGCTTGGATTTGGTTAATACTTGGTTTATTGGCTGCGCACCATTGGATAGTACGTCACCATACTTTAAAACCGGTTCCCACCATTTTTTTCAGCATGACTTTTGATGAAAAACGGACTTTTTTGTTTTTCATGTTATGGATCAGTTGGGCTTAGATAAAAGCTGTTGAAACCCTTTACCCCGCTTGGATTTGGTTAATACTTGGTTTATTGGCTGCGCACCATTGGATAGTACGTCACCATACTTTAAAACCGGTTCCCACCATTTTTTTCAGCATGACTTTTGATGAAAAACGGACTTTTTTGTTTTTCATGTTATGGATCAGTTGGGCTTAGATAAAAGCTGTTGAAACCCTTTACCCCGCTTGGATTTGGTTAATACTTGGTTTATTGGCTGCGCACCATTGGATAGTACGTCACCATACTTTAAAACCGGTTCCCACCATTTTTTTCAGCATGACTTTTGATGAAAAACGGACTTTTTTGTTTTTCATGTTATGGATCAGTTGGGCTTAGATAAAAGCTGTTGAAACCCTTTACCCCGCTTGGATTTGGTTAATACTTGGTTTATTGGCTGCGCACCATTGGATAGTACGTCACCATACTTTAAAACCGGTTCCCACCATTTTTTTCAGCATGACTTTTGATGAAAAACGGACTTTTTTGTTTTTCATGTTATGGATCAGTTGGGCTTAGATAAAAGCTGTTGAAACCCTTTACCCCGCTTGGATTTGGTTAATACTTGGTTTATTGGCTGCGCACCATTGGATAGTACGTCACCATACTTTAAAACCGGTTCCCACCATTTTTTTCAGCATGACTTTTGATGAAAAACGGACTTTTTTGTTTTTCATGTTATGGATCAGTTGGGCTTAGATAAAAGCTGTTGAAACCCTTTACCCCGCTTGGATTTGGTTAATACTTGGTTTATTGGCTGCGCACCATTGGATAGTACGTCACCATACTTTAAAACCGGTTCCCACCATTTTTTTCAGCATGACTTTTGATGAAAAACGGACTTTTTTGTTTTTCATGTTATGGATCAGTTGGGCTTAGATAAAAGCTGTTGAAACCCTTTACCCCGCTTGGATTTGGTTAATACTTGGTTTATTGGCTGCGCACCATTGGATAGTACGTCACCATACTTTAAAACCGGTTCCCACCATTTTTTTCAGCATGACTTTTGATGAAAAACGGACTTTTTTGTTTTTCATGTTATGGATCAGATGGGCTTAGATAAAAGCTGTTGAAACCCTTTACCCCGCTTGGATTTGGTTAATACTTGGTTTATTGGCTGCGCACCATTGGATAGTACGTCACCATACTTTAAAACCGGTTCCCACCATTTTTTTCAGCATGACTTTTGATGAAAAACGGACTTTTTTGTTTTTCATGTTATGGATCAGTTGGGCTTAGATAAAAGCTGTTGAAACCCTTTTACCCCGCTTGGATTTGGTTAATACTTGGTTTATTGGCTGCGCACCATTGGATAGTACGTCACCATACTTTAAAACCGGTTCCCACCATTTTTTTCAGCATGACTTTTGATGAAAAACGGACTTTTTTGTTTTTCATGTTATGGATCAGTTGGGCTTAGATAAAAGCTGTTGAAACCCTTTACCCCGCTTGGATTTGGTTAATACTTGGTTTATTGGCTGCGCACCATTGGATAGTACGTCACCATACTTTAAAACCGGTTCCCACCATTTTTTTCAGCATGACTTTTGATGAAAAACGGACTTTTTTGTTTTTCATGTTATGGATCAGTTGGGCTTAGATAAAAGCTGTTGAAACCCTTTACCCCGCTTGGATTTGGTTAATACTTGGTTTATTGGCTGCGCACCATTGGATAGTACGTCACCATACTTTAAAACCGGTTCCCACCATTTTTTTCAGCATGACTTTTGATGAAAAACGGACTTTTTTGTTTTTCATGTTATGGATCAGTTGGGCTTAGATAAAAGCTGTTGAAACCCTTTACCCCGCTTGGATTTGGTTAATACTTGGTTTATTGGCTGCGCACCATTGGATAGTACGTCACCATACTTTAAAACCGGTTCCCACCATTTTTTTCAGCATGACTTTTGATGAAAAACGGACTTTTTTGTTTTTCATGTTATGGATCAGTTGGGCTTAGATAAAAGCTGTTGAAACCCTTTACCCCGCTTGGATTTGGTTAATACTTGGTTTATTGGCTGCGCACCATTGGATAGTACGTCACCATACTTTAAAACCGGTTCCCACCATTTTTTTCAGCATGACTTTTGATGAAAAACGGACTTTTTTGTTTTTCATGTTATGGATCAGTTGGGCTTAGATAAAAGCTGTTGAAACCCTTTACCCCGCTTGGATTTGGTTAATACTTGGTTTATTGGCTGCGCACCATTGGATAGTACGTCACCATACTTTAAAACCGGTTCCCACCATTTTTTTCAGCATGACTTTTGATGAAAAACGGACTTTTTTGTTTTTCATGTTATGGATCAGTTGGGCTTAGATAAAAGCTGTTGAAACCCTTTACCCCGCTTGGATTTGGTTAATACTTGGTTTATTGGCTGCGCACCATTGGATAGTACGTCACCATACTTTAAAACCGGTTCCCACCATTTTTTTCAGCATGACTTTTGATGAAAAACGGACTTTTTTGTTTTTCATGTTATGGATCAGTTGGGCTTAGATAAAAGCTGTTGAAACCCTTTACCCCGCTTGGATTTGGTTAATACTTGGTTTATTGGCTGCGCACCATTGGATAGTACGTCACCATACTTTAAAACCGGTTCCCACCATTTTTTTCAGCATGACTTTTGATGAAAAACGGACTTTTTTGTTTTTCATGTTATGGATCAGTTGGGCTTAGATAAAAGCTGTTGAAACCCTTTACCCCGCTTGGATTTGGTTAATACTTGGTTTATTGGCTGCGCACCATTGGATAGTACGTCACCATACTTTAAAACCGGTTCCCACCATTTTTTTCAGCATGACTTTTGATGAAAAACGGACTTTTTTGTTTTTCATGTTATGGATCAGTTGGGCTTAGATAAAAGCTGTTGAAACCCTTTACCCCGCTTGGATTTGGTTAATACTTGGTTTATTGGCTGCGCACCATTGGATAGTACGTCACCATACTTTAAAACCGGTTCCCACCATTTTTTTCAGCATGACTTTTGATGAAAAACGGACTTTTTTGTTTTTCATGTTATGGATCAGTTGGGCTTAGATAAAAGCTGTTGAAACCCTTTACCCCGCTTGGATTTGGTTAATACTTGGTTTATTGGCTGCGCACCATTGGATAGTACGTCACCATACTTTAAAACCGGTTCCCACCATTTTTTTCAGCATGACTTTTGATGAAAAACGGACTTTTTTGTTTTTCATGTTATGGATCAGTTGGGCTTAGATAAAAGCTGTTGAAACCCTTTACCCCGCTTGGATTTGGTTAATACTTGGTTTATTGGCTGCGCACCATTGGATAGTACGTCACCATACTTTAAAACCGGTTCCCACCATTTTTTTCAGCATGACTTTTGATGAAAAACGGACTTTTTTGTTTTTCATGTTATGGATCAGTTGGGCTTAGATAAAAGCTGTTGAAACCCTTTACCCCGCTTGGATTTGGTTAATACTTGGTTTATTGGCTGCGCACCATTGGATAGTACGTCACCATACTTTAAAACCGGTTCCCACCATTTTTTTCAGCATGACTTTTGATGAAAAACGGACTTTTTTGTTTTTCATGTTATGGATCAGTTGGGCTTAGATAAAAGCTGTTGAAACCCTTTACCCCGCTTGGATTTGGTTAATACTTGGTTTATTGGCTGCGCACCATTGGATAGTACGTCACCATACTTTAAAACCGGTTCCCACCATTTTTTTCAGCATGACTTTTGATGAAAAACGGACTTTTTTGTTTTTCATGTTATGGATCAGTTGGGCTTAGATAAAAGCTGTTGAAACCCTTTACCCCGCTTGGATTTGGTTAATACTTGGTTTATTGGCTGCGCACCATTGGATAGTACGTCACCATACTTTAAAACCGGTTCCCACCATTTTTTTCAGCATGACTTTTGATGAAAAACGGACTTTTTTGTTTTTCATGTTATGGATCAGTTGGGCTTAGATAAAAGCTGTTGAAACCCTTTACCCCGCTTGGATTTGGTTAATACTTGGTTTATTGGCTGCGCACCATTGGATAGTACGTCACCATACTTTAAAACCGGTTCCCACCATTTTTTTCAGCATGACTTTTGATGAAAAACGGACTTTTTTGTTTTTCATGTTATGGATCAGTTGGGCTTAGATAAAAGCTGTTGAAACCCTTTACCCCGCTTGGATTT
>JARLTB010000567.1:0-29442 GCA_030141615.1 Unio pictorum
CACCATTGGATAGTACGTCACCATACTTTAAAACCGGTTCCCACCATTTTTTTTCAGCTTGATTTTTTGATGAAAAACGGACTTTTTGCTTTTTCATGTTATGGATCAGTTGGGCTTAGATAAAAGCTGTTGAAACCCTTTACCCCGCTTGGATTTGGTTAATACTTGGTTTATTGGATGCGCACCATTGGATAGTACGTCACCATACTTTAAAACCGGTTCCCACCATTTTTTTCAGCATGACTTTTGATGAAAAACGGACTTTTTGCTTTTTCATGTTATGGATCAGTTGGGCTTAGATACAAGCTGTTGAAACCCTTTACCCCGCTTGGATTTGGTTAATACTTGGTTTATTGGATGCGCACCATTGGATAGTACGTCACCATACTTTAAAACCGGTTCCCACCATTTTTTTTCAGCTTGATTTTTTGATGAAAAACGGACTTTTTGCTTTTTCATGTTATGGATCAGTTGGGCTTAGATAAAAGCTGTTGAAACCCTTTACCCCGCTTGGATTTGGTTAATACTTGGTTTATTGGATGCGCACCATTGGATAGTACGTCACCATACTTTAAAACCGGTTCCCACCATTTTTTTCAGCATGACTTTTGATGAAAAACGGACTTTTTGCTTTTTCATGTTATGGATCAGTTGGGCTTAGATACAAGCTGTTGAAACCCTTTACCCCGCTTGGATTTGGTTAATACTTGGTTTATTGGATGCGCACCATTGGATAGTACGTCACCATACTTTAAAACCGGTTCCCACCATTTTTTTTCAGCTTGATTTTTTGATGAAAAACGGACTTTTTGCTTTTTCATGTTATGGATCAGTTGGGCTTAGATAAAAGCTGTTGAAACCCTTTACCCCGCTTGGATTTGGTTAATACTTGGTTTATTGGATGCGCACCATTGGATAGTACGTCACCATACTTTAAAACCGGTTCCCACCATTTTTTTCAGCATGACTTTTGATGAAAAACGGACTTTTTGCTTTTTCATGTTATGGATCAGTTGGTCTTAGATACAAGCTGTTGAAACCCTTTACCCCGCTTGGATTTGGTTAATACTTGGTTTATTGGATGCGCACCATTGGATAGTACGTCACCATACTTTAAAACCGGTTCCCACCATTTTTTTTCAGCTTGATTTTTTGATGAAAAACGGACTTTTTGCTTTTTCATGTTATGGATCAGTTGGGCTTAGATAAAAGCTGTTGAAACCCTTTACCCCGCTTGGATTTGGTTAATACTTGGTTTATTGGATGCGCACCATTGGATAGTACGTCACCATACTTTAAAACCGGTTCCCACCATTTTTTTCAGCATGACTTTTGATGAAAAACGGACTTTTTGCTTTTTCATGTTATGGATCAGTTGGGCTTAGATACAAGCTGTTGAAACCCTTTACCCCGCTTGGATTTGGTTAATACTTGGTTTATTGGATGCGCACCATTGGATAGTACGTCACCATACTTTAAAACCGGTTCCCACCATTTTTTTTCAGCTTGATTTTTTGATGAAAAACGGACTTTTTGCTTTTTCATGTTATGGATCAGTTGGGCTTAGATAAAAGCTGTTGAAACCCTTTACCCCGCTTGGATTTGGTTAATACTTGGTTTATTGGATGCGCACCATTGGATAGTACGTCACCATACTTTAAAACCGGTTCCCACCATTTTTTTCAGCATGACTTTTGATGAAAAACGGACTTTTTGCTTTTTCATGTTATGGATCAGTTGGGCTTAGATACAAGCTGTTGAAACCCTTTACCCCGCTTGGATTTGGTTAATACTTGGTTTATTGGATGCGCACCATTGGATAGTACGTCACCATACTTTAAAACCGGTTCCCACCATTTTTTTTCAGCTTGATTTTTTGATGAAAAACGGACTTTTTGCTTTTTCATGTTATGGATCAGTTGGGCTTAGATAAAAGCTGTTGAAACCCTTTACCCCGCTTGGATTTGGTTAATACTTGGTTTATTGGATGCGCACCATTGGATAGTACGTCACCATACTTTAAAACCGGTTCCCACCATTTTTTTCAGCATGACTTTTGATGAAAAACGGACTTTTTGCTTTTTCATGTTATGGATCAGTTGGGCTTAGATACAAGCTGTTGAAACCCTTTACCCCGCTTGGATTTGGTTAATACTTGGTTTATTGGATGCGCACCATTGGATAGTACGTCACCATACTTTAAAACCGGTTCCCACCATTTTTTTTCAGCTTGATTTTTTGATGAAAAACGGACTTTTTGCTTTTTCATGTTATGGATCAGTTGGGCTTAGATAAAAGCTGTTGAAACCCTTTACCCCGCTTGGATTTGGTTAATACTTGGTTTATTGGATGCGCACCATTGGATAGTACGTCACCATACTTTAAAACCGGTTCCCACCATTTTTTTCAGCATGACTTTTGATGAAAAACGGACTTTTTGCTTTTTCATGTTATGGATCAGTTGGGCTTAGATACAAGCTGTTGAAACCCTTTACCCCGCTTGGATTTGGTTAATACTTGGTTTATTGGATGCGCACCATTGGATAGTACGTCACCATACTTTAAAACCGGTTCCCACCATTTTTTTTCAGCTTGATTTTTTGATGAAAAACGGACTTTTTGCTTTTTCATGTTATGGATCAGTTGGGCTTAGATAAAAGCTGTTGAAACCCTTTACCCCGCTTGGATTTGGTTAATACTTGGTTTATTGGATGCGCACCATTGGATAGTACGTCACCATACTTTAAAACCGGTTCCCACCATTTTTTTCAGCATGACTTTTGATGAAAAACGGACTTTTTGCTTTTTCATGTTATGGATCAGTTGGGCTTAGATACAAGCTGTTGAAACCCTTTACCCCGCTTGGATTTGGTTAATACTTGGTTTATTGGATGCGCACCATTGGATAGTACGTCACCATACTTTAAAACCGGTTCCCACCATTTTTTTTCAGCTTGATTTTTTGATGAAAAACGGACTTTTTGCTTTTTCATGTTATGGATCAGTTGGGCTTAGATAAAAGCTGTTGAAACCCTTTACCCCGCTTGGATTTGGTTAATACTTGGTTTATTGGATGCGCACCATTGGATAGTACGTCACCATACTTTAAAACCGGTTCCCACCATTTTTTTCAGCATGACTTTTGATGAAAAACGGACTTTTTGCTTTTTCATGTTATGGATCAGTTGGGCTTAGATACAAGCTGTTGAAACCCTTTACCCCGCTTGGATTTGGTTAATACTTGGTTTATTGGATGCGCACCATTGGATAGTACGTCACCATACTTTAAAACCGGTTCCCACCATTTTTTTTCAGCTTGATTTTTTGATGAAAAACGGACTTTTTGCTTTTTCATGTTATGGATCAGTTGGGCTTAGATAAAAGCTGTTGAAACCCTTTACCCCGCTTGGATTTGGTTAATACTTGGTTTATTGGATGCGCACCATTGGATAGTACGTCACCATACTTTAAAACCGGTTCCCACCATTTTTTTCAGCATGACTTTTGATGAAAAACGGACTTTTTGCTTTTTCATGTTATGGATCAGTTGGGCTTAGATACAAGCTGTTGAAACCCTTTACCCCGCTTGGATTTGGTTAATACTTGGTTTATTGGATGCGCACCATTGGATAGTACGTCACCATACTTTAAAACCGGTTCCCACCATTTTTTTTCAGCTTGATTTTTTGATGAAAAACGGACTTTTTGCTTTTTCATGTTATGGATCAGTTGGGCTTAGATAAAAGCTGTTGAAACCCTTTACCCCGCTTGGATTTGGTTAATACTTGGTTTATTGGATGCGCACCATTGGATAGTACGTCACCATACTTTAAAACCGGTTCCCACCATTTTTTTCAGCATGACTTTTGATGAAAAACGGACTTTTTGCTTTTTCATGTTATGGATCAGTTGGGCTTAGATACAAGCTGTTGAAACCCTTTACCCCGCTTGGATTTGGTTAATACTTGGTTTATTGGATGCGCACCATTGGATAGTACGTCACCATACTTTAAAACCGGTTCCCACCATTTTTTTTCAGCTTGATTTTTTGATGAAAAACGGACTTTTTGCTTTTTCATGTTATGGATCAGTTGGGCTTAGATAAAAGCTGTTGAAACCCTTTACCCCGCTTGGATTTGGTTAATACTTGGTTTATTGGATGCGCACCATTGGATAGTACGTCACCATACTTTAAAACCGGTTCCCACCATTTTTTTCAGCATGACTTTTGATGAAAAACGGACTTTTTGCTTTTTCATGTTATGGATCAGTTGGGCTTAGATACAAGCTGTTGAAACCCTTTACCCCGCTTGGATTTGGTTAATACTTGGTTTATTGGATGCGCACCATTGGATAGTACGTCACCATACTTTAAAACCGGTTCCCACCATTTTTTTTCAGCTTGATTTTTTGATGAAAAACGGACTTTTTGCTTTTTCATGTTATGGATCAGTTGGGCTTAGATAAAAGCTGTTGAAACCCTTTACCCCGCTTGGATTTGGTTAATACTTGGTTTATTGGATGCGCACCATTGGATAGTACGTCACCATACTTTAAAACCGGTTCCCACCATTTTTTTCAGCATGACTTTTGATGAAAAACGGACTTTTTGCTTTTTCATGTTATGGATCAGTTGGGCTTAGATACAAGCTGTTGAAACCCTTTACCCCGCTTGGATTTGGTTAATACTTGGTTTATTGGATGCGCACCATTGGATAGTACGTCACCATACTTTAAAACCGGTTCCCACCATTTTTTTTCAGCTTGATTTTTTGATGAAAAACGGACTTTTTGCTTTTTCATGTTATGGATCAGTTGGGCTTAGATAAAAGCTGTTGAAACCCTTTACCCCGCTTGGATTTGGTTAATACTTGGTTTATTGGATGCGCACCATTGGATAGTACGTCACCATACTTTAAAACCGGTTCCCACCATTTTTTTCAGCATGACTTTTGATGAAAAACGGACTTTTTGCTTTTTCATGTTATGGATCAGTTGGGCTTAGATACAAGCTGTTGAAACCCTTTACCCCGCTTGGATTTGGTTAATACTTGGTTTATTGGATGCGCACCATTGGATAGTACGTCACCATACTTTAAAACCGGTTCCCACCATTTTTTTTCAGCTTGATTTTTTGATGAAAAACGGACTTTTTGCTTTTTCATGTTATGGATCAGTTGGGCTTAGATAAAAGCTGTTGAAACCCTTTACCCCGCTTGGATTTGGTTAATACTTGGTTTATTGGATGCGCACCATTGGATAGTACGTCACCATACTTTAAAACCGGTTCCCACCATTTTTTTCAGCATGACTTTTGATGAAAAACGGACTTTTTGCTTTTTCATGTTATGGATCAGTTGGGCTTAGATACAAGCTGTTGAAACCCTTTACCCCGCTTGGATTTGGTTAATACTTGGTTTATTGGATGCGCACCATTGGATAGTACGTCACCATACTTTAAAACCGGTTCCCACCATTTTTTTTCAGCTTGATTTTTTGATGAAAAACGGACTTTTTGCTTTTTCATGTTATGGATCAGTTGGGCTTAGATAAAAGCTGTTGAAACCCTTTACCCCGCTTGGATTTGGTTAATACTTGGTTTATTGGATGCGCACCATTGGATAGTACGTCACCATACTTTAAAACCGGTTCCCACCATTTTTTTCAGCATGACTTTTGATGAAAAACGGACTTTTTGCTTTTTCATGTTATGGATCAGTTGGGCTTAGATACAAGCTGTTGAAACCCTTTACCCCGCTTGGATTTGGTTAATACTTGGTTTATTGGATGCGCACCATTGGATAGTACGTCACCATACTTTAAAACCGGTTCCCACCATTTTTTTTCAGCTTGATTTTTTGATGAAAAACGGACTTTTTGCTTTTTCATGTTATGGATCAGTTGGGCTTAGATAAAAGCTGTTGAAACCCTTTACCCCGCTTGGATTTGGTTAATACTTGGTTTATTGGATGCGCACCATTGGATAGTACGTCACCATACTTTAAAACCGGTTCCCACCATTTTTTTCAGCATGACTTTTGATGAAAAACGGACTTTTTGCTTTTTCATGTTATGGATCAGTTGGGCTTAGATACAAGCTGTTGAAACCCTTTACCCCGCTTGGATTTGGTTAATACTTGGTTTATTGGATGCGCACCATTGGATAGTACGTCACCATACTTTAAAACCGGTTCCCACCATTTTTTTTCAGCTTGATTTTTTGATGAAAAACGGACTTTTTGCTTTTTCATGTTATGGATCAGTTGGGCTTAGATAAAAGCTGTTGAAACCCTTTACCCCGCTTGGATTTGGTTAATACTTGGTTTATTGGATGCGCACCATTGGATAGTACGTCACCATACTTTAAAACCGGTTCCCACCATTTTTTTCAGCATGACTTTTGATGAAAAACGGACTTTTTGCTTTTTCATGTTATGGATCAGTTGGGCTTAGATACAAGCTGTTGAAACCCTTTACCCCGCTTGGATTTGGTTAATACTTGGTTTATTGGATGCGCACCATTGGATAGTACGTCACCATACTTTAAAACCGGTTCCCACCATTTTTTTTCAGCTTGATTTTTTGATGAAAAACGGACTTTTTGCTTTTTCATGTTATGGATCAGTTGGGCTTAGATAAAAGCTGTTGAAACCCTTTACCCCGCTTGGATTTGGTTAATACTTGGTTTATTGGATGCGCACCATTGGATAGTACGTCACCATACTTTAAAACCGGTTCCCACCATTTTTTTCAGCATGACTTTTGATGAAAAACGGACTTTTTGCTTTTTCATGTTATGGATCAGTTGGGCTTAGATACAAGCTGTTGAAACCCTTTACCCCGCTTGGATTTGGTTAATACTTGGTTTATTGGATGCGCACCATTGGATAGTACGTCACCATACTTTAAAACCGGTTCCCACCATTTTTTTTCAGCTTGATTTTTTGATGAAAAACGGACTTTTTGCTTTTTCATGTTATGGATCAGTTGGGCTTAGATAAAAGCTGTTGAAACCCTTTACCCCGCTTGGATTTGGTTAATACTTGGTTTATTGGATGCGCACCATTGGATAGTACGTCACCATACTTTAAAACCGGTTCCCACCATTTTTTTCAGCATGACTTTTGATGAAAAACGGACTTTTTGCTTTTTCATGTTATGGATCAGTTGGGCTTAGATACAAGCTGTTGAAACCCTTTACCCCGCTTGGATTTGGTTAATACTTGGTTTATTGGATGCGCACCATTGGATAGTACGTCACCATACTTTAAAACCGGTTCCCACCATTTTTTTTCAGCTTGATTTTTTGATGAAAAACGGACTTTTTGCTTTTTCATGTTATGGATCAGTTGGGCTTAGATAAAAGCTGTTGAAACCCTTTACCCCGCTTGGATTTGGTTAATACTTGGTTTATTGGATGCGCACCATTGGATAGTACGTCACCATACTTTAAAACCGGTTCCCACCATTTTTTTCAGCATGACTTTTGATGAAAAACGGACTTTTTGCTTTTTCATGTTATGGATCAGTTGGGCTTAGATACAAGCTGTTGAAACCCTTTACCCCGCTTGGATTTGGTTAATACTTGGTTTATTGGATGCGCACCATTGGATAGTACGTCACCATACTTTAAAACCGGTTCCCACCATTTTTTTTCAGCTTGATTTTTTGATGAAAAACGGACTTTTTGCTTTTTCATGTTATGGATCAGTTGGGCTTAGATAAAAGCTGTTGAAACCCTTTACCCCGCTTGGATTTGGTTAATACTTGGTTTATTGGATGCGCACCATTGGATAGTACGTCACCATACTTTAAAACCGGTTCCCACCATTTTTTTCAGCATGACTTTTGATGAAAAACGGACTTTTTGCTTTTTCATGTTATGGATCAGTTGGGCTTAGATACAAGCTGTTGAAACCCTTTACCCCGCTTGGATTTGGTTAATACTTGGTTTATTGGATGCGCACCATTGGATAGTACGTCACCATACTTTAAAACCGGTTCCCACCATTTTTTTTCAGCTTGATTTTTTGATGAAAAACGGACTTTTTGCTTTTTCATGTTATGGATCAGTTGGGCTTAGATAAAAGCTGTTGAAACCCTTTACCCCGCTTGGATTTGGTTAATACTTGGTTTATTGGATGCGCACCATTGGATAGTACGTCACCATACTTTAAAACCGGTTCCCACCATTTTTTTCAGCATGACTTTTGATGAAAAACGGACTTTTTGCTTTTTCATGTTATGGATCAGTTGGGCTTAGATACAAGCTGTTGAAACCCTTTACCCCGCTTGGATTTGGTTAATACTTGGTTTATTGGATGCGCACCATTGGATAGTACGTCACCATACTTTAAAACCGGTTCCCACCATTTTTTTTCAGCTTGATTTTTTGATGAAAAACGGACTTTTTGCTTTTTCATGTTATGGATCAGTTGGGCTTAGATAAAAGCTGTTGAAACCCTTTACCCCGCTTGGATTTGGTTAATACTTGGTTTATTGGATGCGCACCATTGGATAGTACGTCACCATACTTTAAAACCGGTTCCCACCATTTTTTTCAGCATGACTTTTGATGAAAAACGGACTTTTTGCTTTTTCATGTTATGGATCAGTTGGGCTTAGATACAAGCTGTTGAAACCCTTTACCCCGCTTGGATTTGGTTAATACTTGGTTTATTGGATGCGCACCATTGGATAGTACGTCACCATACTTTAAAACCGGTTCCCACCATTTTTTTTCAGCTTGATTTTTTGATGAAAAACGGACTTTTTGCTTTTTCATGTTATGGATCAGTTGGGCTTAGATAAAAGCTGTTGAAACCCTTTACCCCGCTTGGATTTGGTTAATACTTGGTTTATTGGATGCGCACCATTGGATAGTACGTCACCATACTTTAAAACCGGTTCCCACCATTTTTTTCAGCATGACTTTTGATGAAAAACGGACTTTTTGCTTTTTCATGTTATGGATCAGTTGGGCTTAGATACAAGCTGTTGAAACCCTTTACCCCGCTTGGATTTGGTTAATACTTGGTTTATTGGATGCGCACCATTGGATAGTACGTCACCATACTTTAAAACCGGTTCCCACCATTTTTTTTCAGCTTGATTTTTTGATGAAAAACGGACTTTTTGCTTTTTCATGTTATGGATCAGTTGGGCTTAGATAAAAGCTGTTGAAACCCTTTACCCCGCTTGGATTTGGTTAATACTTGGTTTATTGGATGCGCACCATTGGATAGTACGTCACCATACTTTAAAACCGGTTCCCACCATTTTTTTCAGCATGACTTTTGATGAAAAACGGACTTTTTGCTTTTTCATGTTATGGATCAGTTGGGCTTAGATACAAGCTGTTGAAACCCTTTACCCCGCTTGGATTTGGTTAATACTTGGTTTATTGGATGCGCACCATTGGATAGTACGTCACCATACTTTAAAACCGGTTCCCACCATTTTTTTTCAGCTTGATTTTTTGATGAAAAACGGACTTTTTGCTTTTTCATGTTATGGATCAGTTGGGCTTAGATAAAAGCTGTTGAAACCCTTTACCCCGCTTGGATTTGGTTAATACTTGGTTTATTGGATGCGCACCATTGGATAGTACGTCACCATACTTTAAAACCGGTTCCCACCATTTTTTTCAGCATGACTTTTGATGAAAAACGGACTTTTTGCTTTTTCATGTTATGGATCAGTTGGGCTTAGATACAAGCTGTTGAAACCCTTTACCCCGCTTGGATTTGGTTAATACTTGGTTTATTGGATGCGCACCATTGGATAGTACGTCACCATACTTTAAAACCGGTTCCCACCATTTTTTTTCAGCTTGATTTTTTGATGAAAAACGGACTTTTTGCTTTTTCATGTTATGGATCAGTTGGGCTTAGATAAAAGCTGTTGAAACCCTTTACCCCGCTTGGATTTGGTTAATACTTGGTTTATTGGATGCGCACCATTGGATAGTACGTCACCATACTTTAAAACCGGTTCCCACCATTTTTTTCAGCATGACTTTTGATGAAAAACGGACTTTTTGCTTTTTCATGTTATGGATCAGTTGGGCTTAGATACAAGCTGTTGAAACCCTTTACCCCGCTTGGATTTGGTTAATACTTGGTTTATTGGATGCGCACCATTGGATAGTACGTCACCATACTTTAAAACCGGTTCCCACCATTTTTTTTCAGCTTGATTTTTTGATGAAAAACGGACTTTTTGCTTTTTCATGTTATGGATCAGTTGGGCTTAGATAAAAGCTGTTGAAACCCTTTACCCCGCTTGGATTTGGTTAATACTTGGTTTATTGGATGCGCACCATTGGATAGTACGTCACCATACTTTAAAACCGGTTCCCACCATTTTTTTCAGCATGACTTTTGATGAAAAACGGACTTTTTGCTTTTTCATGTTATGGATCAGTTGGGCTTAGATACAAGCTGTTGAAACCCTTTACCCCGCTTGGATTTGGTTAATACTTGGTTTATTGGATGCGCACCATTGGATAGTACGTCACCATACTTTAAAACCGGTTCCCACCATTTTTTTTCAGCTTGATTTTTTGATGAAAAACGGACTTTTTGCTTTTTCATGTTATGGATCAGTTGGGCTTAGATAAAAGCTGTTGAAACCCTTTACCCCGCTTGGATTTGGTTAATACTTGGTTTATTGGATGCGCACCATTGGATAGTACGTCACCATACTTTAAAACCGGTTCCCACCATTTTTTTCAGCATGACTTTTGATGAAAAACGGACTTTTTGCTTTTTCATGTTATGGATCAGTTGGGCTTAGATACAAGCTGTTGAAACCCTTTACCCCGCTTGGATTTGGTTAATACTTGGTTTATTGGATGCGCACCATTGGATAGTACGTCACCATACTTTAAAACCGGTTCCCACCATTTTTTTTCAGCTTGATTTTTTGATGAAAAACGGACTTTTTGCTTTTTCATGTTATGGATCAGTTGGGCTTAGATAAAAGCTGTTGAAACCCTTTACCCCGCTTGGATTTGGTTAATACTTGGTTTATTGGATGCGCACCATTGGATAGTACGTCACCATACTTTAAAACCGGTTCCCACCATTTTTTTCAGCATGACTTTTGATGAAAAACGGACTTTTTGCTTTTTCATGTTATGGATCAGTTGGGCTTAGATACAAGCTGTTGAAACCCTTTACCCCGCTTGGATTTGGTTAATACTTGGTTTATTGGATGCGCACCATTGGATAGTACGTCACCATACTTTAAAACCGGTTCCCACCATTTTTTTTCAGCTTGATTTTTTGATGAAAAACGGACTTTTTGCTTTTTCATGTTATGGATCAGTTGGGCTTAGATAAAAGCTGTTGAAACCCTTTACCCCGCTTGGATTTGGTTAATACTTGGTTTATTGGATGCGCACCATTGGATAGTACGTCACCATACTTTAAAACCGGTTCCCACCATTTTTTTCAGCATGACTTTTGATGAAAAACGGACTTTTTGCTTTTTCATGTTATGGATCAGTTGGGCTTAGATACAAGCTGTTGAAACCCTTTACCCCGCTTGGATTTGGTTAATACTTGGTTTATTGGATGCGCACCATTGGATAGTACGTCACCATACTTTAAAACCGGTTCCCACCATTTTTTTTCAGCTTGATTTTTTGATGAAAAACGGACTTTTTGCTTTTTCATGTTATGGATCAGTTGGGCTTAGATAAAAGCTGTTGAAACCCTTTACCCCGCTTGGATTTGGTTAATACTTGGTTTATTGGATGCGCACCATTGGATAGTACGTCACCATACTTTAAAACCGGTTCCCACCATTTTTTTCAGCATGACTTTTGATGAAAAACGGACTTTTTGCTTTTTCATGTTATGGATCAGTTGGGCTTAGATACAAGCTGTTGAAACCCTTTACCCCGCTTGGATTTGGTTAATACTTGGTTTATTGGATGCGCACCATTGGATAGTACGTCACCATACTTTAAAACCGGTTCCCACCATTTTTTTTCAGCTTGATTTTTTGATGAAAAACGGACTTTTTGCTTTTTCATGTTATGGATCAGTTGGGCTTAGATAAAAGCTGTTGAAACCCTTTACCCCGCTTGGATTTGGTTAATACTTGGTTTATTGGATGCGCACCATTGGATAGTACGTCAGCCATACTTTAAAACCGGTTCCCACCATTTTTTTCAGCATGACTTTTGATGAAAAACGGACTTTTTGCTTTTTCATGTTATGGATCAGTTGGGCTTAGATACAAGCTGTTGAAACCCTTTACCCCGCTTGGATTTGGTTAATACTTGGTTTATTGGATGCGCACCATTGGATAGTACGTCACCATACTTTAAAACCGGTTCCCACCATTTTTTTTCAGCTTGATTTTTTGATGAAAAACGGACTTTTTGCTTTTTCATGTTATGGATCAGTTGGGCTTAGATAAAAGCTGTTGAAACCCTTTACCCCGCTTGGATTTGGTTAATACTTGGTTTATTGGATGCGCACCATTGGATAGTACGTCACCATACTTTAAAACCGGTTCCCACCATTTTTTTCAGCATGACTTTTGATGAAAAACGGACTTTTTGCTTTTTCATGTTATGGATCAGTTGGGCTTAGATACAAGCTGTTGAAACCCTTTACCCCGCTTGGATTTGGTTAATACTTGGTTTATTGGATGCGCACCATTGGATAGTACGTCACCATACTTTAAAACCGGTTCCCACCATTTTTTTTCAGCTTGATTTTTTGATGAAAAACGGACTTTTTGCTTTTTCATGTTATGGATCAGTTGGGCTTAGATAAAAGCTGTTGAAACCCTTTACCCCGCTTGGATTTGGTTAATACTTGGTTTATTGGATGCGCACCATTGGATAGTACGTCACCATACTTTAAAACCGGTTCCCACCATTTTTTTCAGCATGACTTTTGATGAAAAACGGACTTTTTGCTTTTTCATGTTATGGATCAGTTGGGCTTAGATACAAGCTGTTGAAACCCTTTACCCCGCTTGGATTTGGTTAATACTTGGTTTATTGGATGCGCACCATTGGATAGTACGTCACCATACTTTAAAACCGGTTCCCACCATTTTTTTTCAGCTTGATTTTTTGATGAAAAACGGACTTTTTGCTTTTTCATGTTATGGATCAGTTGGGCTTAGATAAAAGCTGTTGAAACCCTTTACCCCGCTTGGATTTGGTTAATACTTGGTTTATTGGATGCGCACCATTGGATAGTACGTCACCATACTTTAAAACCGGTTCCCACCATTTTTTTCAGCATGACTTTTGATGAAAAACGGACTTTTTGCTTTTTCATGTTATGGATCAGTTGGGCTTAGATACAAGCTGTTGAAACCCTTTACCCCGCTTGGATTTGGTTAATACTTGGTTTATTGGATGCGCACCATTGGATAGTACGTCACCATACTTTAAAACCGGTTCCCACCATTTTTTTTCAGCTTGATTTTTTGATGAAAAACGGACTTTTTGCTTTTTCATGTTATGGATCAGTTGGGCTTAGATAAAAGCTGTTGAAACCCTTTACCCCGCTTGGATTTGGTTAATACTTGGTTTATTGGATGCGCACCATTGGATAGTACGTCACCATACTTTAAAACCGGTTCCCACCATTTTTTTCAGCATGACTTTTGATGAAAAACGGACTTTTTGCTTTTTCATGTTATGGATCAGTTGGGCTTAGATACAAGCTGTTGAAACCCTTTACCCCGCTTGGATTTGGTTAATACTTGGTTTATTGGATGCGCACCATTGGATAGTACGTCACCATACTTTAAAACCGGTTCCCACCATTTTTTTTCAGCTTGATTTTTTGATGAAAAACGGACTTTTTGCTTTTTCATGTTATGGATCAGTTGGGCTTAGATAAAAGCTGTTGAAACCCTTTACCCCGCTTGGATTTGGTTAATACTTGGTTTATTGGATGCGCACCATTGGATAGTACGTCACCATACTTTAAAACCGGTTCCCACCATTTTTTTCAGCATGACTTTTGATGAAAAACGGACTTTTTGCTTTTTCATGTTATGGATCAGTTGGGCTTAGATACAAGCTGTTGAAACCCTTTACCCCGCTTGGATTTGGTTAATACTTGGTTTATTGGATGCGCACCATTGGATAGTACGTCACCATACTTTAAAACCGGTTCCCACCATTTTTTTTCAGCTTGATTTTTTGATGAAAAACGGACTTTTTGCTTTTTCATGTTATGGATCAGTTGGGCTTAGATAAAAGCTGTTGAAACCCTTTACCCCGCTTGGATTTGGTTAATACTTGGTTTATTGGATGCGCACCATTGGATAGTACGTCACCATACTTTAAAACCGGTTCCCACCATTTTTTTCAGCATGACTTTTGATGAAAAACGGACTTTTTGCTTTTTCATGTTATGGATCAGTTGGGCTTAGATACAAGCTGTTGAAACCCTTTACCCCGCTTGGATTTGGTTAATACTTGGTTTATTGGATGCGCACCATTGGATAGTACGTCACCATACTTTAAAACCGGTTCCCACCATTTTTTTTCAGCTTGATTTTTTGATGAAAAACGGACTTTTTGCTTTTTCATGTTATGGATCAGTTGGGCTTAGATAAAAGCTGTTGAAACCCTTTACCCCGCTTGGATTTGGTTAATACTTGGTTTATTGGATGCGCACCATTGGATAGTACGTCACCATACTTTAAAACCGGTTCCCACCATTTTTTTCAGCATGACTTTTGATGAAAAACGGACTTTTTGCTTTTTCATGTTATGGATCAGTTGGGCTTAGATACAAGCTGTTGAAACCCTTTACCCCGCTTGGATTTGGTTAATACTTGGTTTATTGGATGCGCACCATTGGATAGTACGTCACCATACTTTAAAACCGGTTCCCACCATTTTTTTTCAGCTTGATTTTTTGATGAAAAACGGACTTTTTGCTTTTTCATGTTATGGATCAGTTGGGCTTAGATAAAAGCTGTTGAAACCCTTTACCCCGCTTGGATTTGGTTAATACTTGGTTTATTGGATGCGCACCATTGGATAGTACGTCACCATACTTTAAAACCGGTTCCCACCATTTTTTTCAGCATGACTTTTGATGAAAAACGGACTTTTTGCTTTTTCATGTTATGGATCAGTTGGGCTTAGATACAAGCTGTTGAAACCCTTTACCCCGCTTGGATTTGGTTAATACTTGGTTTATTGGATGCGCACCATTGGATAGTACGTCACCATACTTTAAAACCGGTTCCCACCATTTTTTTTCAGCTTGATTTTTTGATGAAAAACGGACTTTTTGCTTTTTCATGTTATGGATCAGTTGGGCTTAGATAAAAGCTGTTGAAACCCTTTACCCCGCTTGGATTTGGTTAATACTTGGTTTATTGGATGCGCACCATTGGATAGTACGTCACCATACTTTAAAACCGGTTCCCACCATTTTTTTCAGCATGACTTTTGATGAAAAACGGACTTTTTGCTTTTTCATGTTATGGATCAGTTGGGCTTAGATACAAGCTGTTGAAACCCTTTACCCCGCTTGGATTTGGTTAATACTTGGTTTATTGGATGCGCACCATTGGATAGTACGTCACCATACTTTAAAACCGGTTCCCACCATTTTTTTTCAGCTTGATTTTTTGATGAAAAACGGACTTTTTGCTTTTTCATGTTATGGATCAGTTGGGCTTAGATAAAAGCTGTTGAAACCCTTTACCCCGCTTGGATTTGGTTAATACTTGGTTTATTGGATGCGCACCATTGGATAGTACGTCACCATACTTTAAAACCGGTTCCCACCATTTTTTTCAGCATGACTTTTGATGAAAAACGGACTTTTTGCTTTTTCATGTTATGGATCAGTTGGGCTTAGATACAAGCTGTTGAAACCCTTTACCCCGCTTGGATTTGGTTAATACTTGGTTTATTGGATGCGCACCATTGGATAGTACGTCACCATACTTTAAAACCGGTTCCCACCATTTTTTTTCAGCTTGATTTTTTGATGAAAAACGGACTTTTTGCTTTTTCATGTTATGGATCAGTTGGGCTTAGATAAAAGCTGTTGAAACCCTTTACCCCGCTTGGATTTGGTTAATACTTGGTTTATTGGATGCGCACCATTGGATAGTACGTCACCATACTTTAAAACCGGTTCCCACCATTTTTTTCAGCATGACTTTTGATGAAAAACGGACTTTTTGCTTTTTCATGTTATGGATCAGTTGGGCTTAGATACAAGCTGTTGAAACCCTTTACCCCGCTTGGATTTGGTTAATACTTGGTTTATTGGATGCGCACCATTGGATAGTACGTCACCATACTTTAAAACCGGTTCCCACCATTTTTTTTCAGCTTGATTTTTTGATGAAAAACGGACTTTTTGCTTTTTCATGTTATGGATCAGTTGGGCTTAGATAAAAGCTGTTGAAACCCTTTACCCCGCTTGGATTTGGTTAATACTTGGTTTATTGGATGCGCACCATTGGATAGTACGTCACCATACTTTAAAACCGGTTCCCACCATTTTTTTCAGCATGACTTTTGATGAAAAACGGACTTTTTGCTTTTTCATGTTATGGATCAGTTGGGCTTAGATACAAGCTGTTGAAACCCTTTACCCCGCTTGGATTTGGTTAATACTTGGTTTATTGGATGCGCACCATTGGATAGTACGTCACCATACTTTAAAACCGGTTCCCACCATTTTTTTTCAGCTTGATTTTTTGATGAAAAACGGACTTTTTGCTTTTTCATGTTATGGATCAGTTGGGCTTAGATAAAAGCTGTTGAAACCCTTTACCCCGCTTGGATTTGGTTAATACTTGGTTTATTGGATGCGCACCATTGGATAGTACGTCACCATACTTTAAAACCGGTTCCCACCATTTTTTTCAGCATGACTTTTGATGAAAAACGGACTTTTTGCTTTTTCATGTTATGGATCAGTTGGGCTTAGATACAAGCTGTTGAAACCCTTTACCCCGCTTGGATTTGGTTAATACTTGGTTTATTGGATGCGCACCATTGGATAGTACGTCACCATACTTTAAAACCGGTTCCCACCATTTTTTTTCAGCTTGATTTTTTGATGAAAAACGGACTTTTTGCTTTTTCATGTTATGGATCAGTTGGGCTTAGATAAAAGCTGTTGAAACCCTTTACCCCGCTTGGATTTGGTTAATACTTGGTTTATTGGATGCGCACCATTGGATAGTACGTCACCATACTTTAAAACCGGTTCCCACCATTTTTTTCAGCATGACTTTTGATGAAAAACGGACTTTTTGCTTTTTCATGTTATGGATCAGTTGGGCTTAGATACAAGCTGTTGAAACCCTTTACCCCGCTTGGATTTGGTTAATACTTGGTTTATTGGATGCGCACCATTGGATAGTACGTCACCATACTTTAAAACCGGTTCCCACCATTTTTTTTCAGCTTGATTTTTTGATGAAAAACGGACTTTTTGCTTTTTCATGTTATGGATCAGTTGGGCTTAGATAAAAGCTGTTGAAACCCTTTACCCCGCTTGGATTTGGTTAATACTTGGTTTATTGGATGCGCACCATTGGATAGTACGTCACCATACTTTAAAACCGGTTCCCACCATTTTTTTCAGCATGACTTTTGATGAAAAACGGACTTTTTGCTTTTTCATGTTATGGATCAGTTGGGCTTAGATACAAGCTGTTGAAACCCTTTACCCCGCTTGGATTTGGTTAATACTTGGTTTATTGGATGCGCACCATTGGATAGTACGTCACCATACTTTAAAACCGGTTCCCACCATTTTTTTTCAGCTTGATTTTTTGATGAAAAACGGACTTTTTGCTTTTTCATGTTATGGATCAGTTGGGCTTAGATAAAAGCTGTTGAAACCCTTTACCCCGCTTGGATTTGGTTAATACTTGGTTTATTGGATGCGCACCATTGGATAGTACGTCACCATACTTTAAAACCGGTTCCCACCATTTTTTTCAGCATGACTTTTGATGAAAAACGGACTTTTTGCTTTTTCATGTTATGGATCAGTTGGGCTTAGATACAAGCTGTTGAAACCCTTTACCCCGCTTGGATTTGGTTAATACTTGGTTTATTGGATGCGCACCATTGGATAGTACGTCACCATACTTTAAAACCGGTTCCCACCATTTTTTTTCAGCTTGATTTTTTGATGAAAAACGGACTTTTTGCTTTTTCATGTTATGGATCAGTTGGGCTTAGATAAAAGCTGTTGAAACCCTTTACCCCGCTTGGATTTGGTTAATACTTGGTTTATTGGATGCGCACCATTGGATAGTACGTCACCATACTTTAAAACCGGTTCCCACCATTTTTTTCAGCATGACTTTTGATGAAAAAGGGACTTTTTGCTTTTTCATGTTATGGATCAGTTGGGCTTAGATACAAGCTGTTGAAACCCTTTACCCCGCTTGGATTTGGTTAATACTTGGTTTATTGGATGCGCACCATTGGATAGTACGTCACCATACTTTAAAACCGGTTCCCACCATTTTTTTTCAGCTTGATTTTTTGATGAAAAACGGACTTTTTGCTTTTTCATGTTATGGATCAGTTGGGCTTAGATAAAAGCTGTTGAAACCCTTTACCCCGCTTGGATTTGGTTAATACTTGGTTTATTTAATGCGCACCATTGGATAGTACGTCACCATACTTTAAAACCGGTTCCCACCATTTTTTTCAGCATGACTTTTGATGAAAAACGGACTTTTTGCTTTTTCATGTTATGGATCAGTTGGGCTTAGATACAAGCTGTTGAAACCCTTTACCCCGCTTGGATTTGGTTAATACTTGGTTTATTGGATGCGCACCATTGGATAGTACGTCACCATACTTTAAAACCGGTTCCCACCATTTTTTTTCAGCTTGATTTTTTGATGAAAAACGGACTTTTTGCTTTTTCATGTTATGGATCAGTTGGGCTTAGATAAAAGCTGTTGAAACCCTTTACCCCGCTTGGATTTGGTTAATACTTGGTTTATTGGATGCGCACCATTGGATAGTACGTCACCATACTTTAAAACCGGTTCCCACCATTTTTTTCAGCATGACTTTTGATGAAAAACGGACTTTTTGCTTTTTCATGTTATGGATCAGTTGGGCTTAGATACAAGCTGTTGAAACCCTTTACCCCGCTTGGATTTGGTTAATACTTGGTTTATTGGATGCGCACCATTGGATAGTACGTCACCATACTTTAAAACCGGTTCCCACCATTTTTTTTCAGCTTGATTTTTTGATGAAAAACGGACTTTTTGCTTTTTCATGTTATGGATCAGTTGGGCTTAGATAAAAGCTGTTGAAACCCTTTACCCCGCTTGGATTTGGTTAATACTTGGTTTATTGGATGCGCACCATTGGATAGTACGTCACCATACTTTAAAACCGGTTCCCACCATTTTTTTCAGCATGACTTTAGCAGCAGAGAGGGTGAATCCTACAACGTTTTGAGACAAAATTTGATTGAAATCCTAAAACGAGCCGTCCTATAATCTTATTTTAACCAAAAAAAGGGCGAATCCTACAACGTTTTTAGACAAAAAAAATTGATTGAATCCTTAAAACGATCCGTAGGATTTCGTTGAAATCTCCCTACGAAATCATTTTAACTAAAAAAATGAAAACGATTTTTTAATTAATTTTGGTCGCAACTTGTTGTCATCCACCCTCTCTGCTGCTTAGTGATTTCATCACTGGTTAACAAAACATAATAAATGATTTTAACCGAATATTTGATCCAGTCCGATACGATATCGTGTCCGAGGATCATGCAAATTTATTGTTGCGAATCCGTGTGGTTTTGACTGAGCATGACTAAAGAAATTTTTAAATTGATTGAAGTCCATATCAGAACACCATGTCTGCCATATATTTCGTAGCGTATGTGTATCAACGCCGTTGAATACAGAAAGAATATTGCAGTTATCTCTGATCACTTTTGGAACCTGAGTGTAGCGTTGAGTGACATATATCACGTCAGTGTTTTTGTGACGCCCACGGGAAAAGATCCTAGCAGGATTTTTTTGTTTATCCAACATTATATCGTCGTATACGACTAAATTGTTAATATCTCCATCAATATCATCAATACTCGGTGCTTCATCGATATCGGTTATAAAATCAATGGCGTTCTCACCGCTAATTTCTGATGCATTCTCGTTAAAATCTTTTAGCACTTCATAACATCGTTGATCATCTACGCTAGGAGCAATTAAATACAACTTATCCCACTTCATCCATCTCATTATTAAATTGAGCAACAATTGCGTTTTACCGGATCCAGATGGCCCGATTATAATCATCCGGATAGAGTTTGGTAGCGCTGCATGATGCTTAACCGGTTCTCTTCTTTTAGTCGCTGAAAAATCAATTATATCCATATCTCTATACATAAATTATGGATCTATATTGTGTGAAGTGCAAAACGCGTACTGGCACAGAAGATGTGACGACGGTTACAACTAAAAATAACCGATCAGCGCTTTCTGGTAAATGCATGCAATGTGGTACAAAGAAATTTAGATTTGTGTCTATGAAATCTGATTTAAAAAAAAACGAGGAGGTGATATCGCAGCCAAATTGGCAAAGCTCCCTGGAACCCCATGGGCAAAGTACCCCGGAGAAAAGCACCTTCCCGGATATAGCTACTGTGGACCGGGAACCAGACTTGATATCAGACTCAATAATCAAAATCAACCCAACCCCGGTGAAGAACCAATAAACGCCATTGATAAGGCCTGTCACCTTCATGATGTTGCTTATAAAAGCAGCAATTTGCAACACAGGCATCTAGCAGATGTGAAATTAATTCATGCGTTAAATGCTATTCCTGATAAATCCTTCAAAGAAAAATTGGCTTCATTTTTGATAAAATCGGCTATGAAAAGGAAATTGATGTTAGGTGCCGGTAATTAATAATATGGAATCAATTTATTATTCCCCAAGAGGATACTGGAGGGGTAAATCAGCAGTTCATAAACTCGCTAGCGCTGCAAAAGTGAAAAAAACCACTGCGGCTAATTGGTTATCCAAACAGGCACTATGGCAAATTTATCTACCACCGCCTAAACAAATTCAATTCTCGCATTTTGATGTGACCGCTCCTAATGAAGTTCATCAGGCTGATATATTATTTCTGCCACATGATCGTGGTTACAAATACGCATTAACCGTAGTTGATATTGCAAGTCGATACAAAGAAGCAGAACCGTTAAAAACAAAATCAGCCACTGAAGTTGCTTCTGCATTTGAGAGGATTTATCGACGAGGTCCTCTGCACTGGCCAAATCTATTGCAGGTTGATCCTGGCAAGGAATTTCAGGGTGCAGTATTATCTACAATGAAACATCATAATGTCACCATACGACGAGGGCATACTGCGCTACATCGCGATCAGGCCATTGTAGAACGATTTAATCGGACTCTTGCTGAACGGTTATTTGGATATCAATACGCAAAAGAATTCATCCAAGAAAAAAGATCCCGTGAATGGGTTAAAAGATTACCATCTGTGATTACTGCACTGAATAACGAGATTACTAGAACAATCAACATGAAACCTATCAACGCGATTAAAAAGAAGTCAATACCCGTACAACCACAAAAAGATTTCAAAGAACCAATTCTTCATAGTAATGTCATTGTGAGGTACTTATACGAACCAGGAGAGCTTGAAGGGGGTAGAAAAAGGGCTACTGATCCTATTTGGAGTGTCACTACGCATAAGATATCTACTATAACACGATCAACTGGTAGACCTCCAGTCTATAAACTGGATTCAACTGCCCCTCAACGTGGATTTACTCGACAACAACTACAGGTAATTCCCGAGGATACTCAATTGCCACCGCATGGTCTTAACTAGCACCGTTGCGTCTATTGCACTCAAGACAAGTCAACATCACATTATTTCTGACATGACCGAGACTGTTATTTTTTCTGTCTACGGTGAATTGGCGAGGATCCTTATCCGAATACTGCCAACGCATTATACAATTGCAACTCGCGCAGTGATTATTCTGTTGTTTCTTCAAAGTGATTATTAATTCAGCATCAATATCAAATTCTCGTTGTTTTTTTTTGTCCTGTTGTTTGTAACCGGAGAGTTTTTTATTAATGATGCTAACATCAATATCACTTATTGTGGTGTCATTATCATCGAGGACAATTCTTCGAAGTTGATTTATTCTTCGTACTCTGGATACTGCGAGATAGACTAAATTCGACCATTCGATGTGATTATCCACCATCCAAACAATTGTATCCGATATAGTCAATCCCTGTGAAGAGTGTATTGTTGCTGCGTATCCTAGAGTCCACGGGGATTTATTAGCACGCAATGCATCTTCAACGACATTGATATCAACCAGCACAATATCATTTAATACCAGAATTTGTTTTTCATTCTGTCCTGGAATATCAACTTCAATATTCTGTTTTCGTGTATCCGATGGCCTATAACAAAGGGGTACTGGAAGCGTTGCAAATTTTTCTTTATGCAATTCAAATAACTTCATCTGAAGTGTGTCCCTGACTATTTTTCTACTTGCAATTATCAAATCATTTGGTCTCCATGTTTCCCAGAAATCATTTATTGGAGTTTCTGAAATCACTTCACGCGCTATTTCGCATTGGATTCTATCCGGTTGTAATCTAATTAGTTTCTTAAATTCTCGTAATCGTTCATCAAGTGATCTATAATCAGTGGTGATTTCTTCATAGTAGTCTACAAAACCCCTTAGCCATTCATGTGGAGATGAACCGACAAATGGTGGTGGTTGGCCGTGATCACCGCACATGACGACTTTTGTGTTTTTGTTTAACAACCACTCGAGAAATATTTGTAATACATCTAATGACACTGTGCATATTTCATCCCAAATTATGATTTCAGGAATGAATTTATCACCCATTCGATCAGGAGTCCATTTGTCACCCTTCCATCGAAAGAAACTATGGTAAGTACAGGCATTTACCCCTCGCTGTATCATCTCTCTGGCGAGTCTGTGAGTCGGTGTTAGCACAATCATGGTTGACCGACGAAATAATTCAATTGCACGAGTTGTCTTTCCTGACCCACCACAACCGTTTAAATAAACTGTCTTGTATCGACATATTGGATCAGATACCGGTGGTGCATTAGAAAATTCTGATTGATTTTCAGCGCGGTTACAACAAAGATATTTATCATCCATGGCAACGTCTGCGGATTCACAATACTCATGTAGCATCTCCCTTTTAAATCGCCAACGCCCCCACGCTTCCTCGGGATCTGTGAATTTAGCTACAGCTGATTTGTATTTATTGTGTATATACATCGAATCAGTGGCCACTCTAACCGCGGTATTAGGAAATCTATTTATCATCGAAAATAGATTAATAGAAGCATAGGCTAGCATTGAACTTCTCAAATGTGTGTACTGGGAATTATGTCCATCACAGTAGGTAACAACCGTACCTAATTTCTCACCATTGGATAGAAAAGCATCCTTACGGGATACAAGTTTTCCCTGTTTCATTAAATCCGCTACAAGAAAATCGTATTCAGCGACATCTGTGATTAACCGCGAAGAATATTTTGCGTTGTCGTATCGTCCACCTTGAGTGAATTTACCGATTATTCTTCGTCCGAGATCTTTTGCTTGTTCTTTTTTAATTTCAAATAACTTCTTAGACCAATTTATGATTTCTTCTTCATTGAAATCAGGGAATTGTTTTCGTAGTTCGTTGATTATACGATCTAGATCGGGTTGTGGTAGCCAAACTTCTTTCTGAGCTCGATAGCATATAATAGCCTCGGAAACAATCAACGATATTAGCATACCACAATCAATCATATATCGTAGTAACACTATTGGCATCCAGGCCTTTTCAGATAGGTGTCTACCGAGCCAAACATAACTACACGGATGTAATCCTGACGCTAATTCGAATGATATCACACGAGCGAATCCGGTTAAATCAAAATCAGGTAATGGTCCATTAATCGCAACACGAGTCATTTCATGCGTGGGGTGTCCAAATCGTTTGAAGTACTCAGCGCATTCCCCATACCCGAGAAAACTTCCGGGATAACACGCGGCTATATCAATTGAAATCATACCATCACGTGAGTATTTCGTATTCCACAATCCTCCATGACCAAATTCGACGCAACTCGATTTAACATCCTCAAGAAAATCACTTCGTGTTGGACGCCATGAGTTTTTTTCTCTTGCGAAGTGAGCTACCACTGATGGAATAGTAAAACTATCCGTGAGTAGTTTTTCATGGAAACTCTCCGGTGAAAAATCATTAGCGATTTTTCTCATTCTGTTATCTAATTCTTCAACGCGATATAATTCACCATTTGGTTTTACAAATTGATCGAATCCTTCATCACTTCTAAGTAACCACACTGACACAGGATCATCCTTACACAACGCATTAATAGCATCAAATAATCTCTCTTCATAGAAAACATCCCCGACGAACTCCTTAGGGATATATTTCACGGTTCGTTCTCGTGGAAATACTGTTACCGCAGGTGTCCACGCGTGTTTGTTATGATCAATAATCTGTATTGGTGCTCCATTTTTGTTATATTTCGGTTCGTATAAAACCTCTCCGGTTATCGTCATAACTGTTATTGGAAATCTTAATGATGTTTCTAACTTAGCTATATCAGAAATCTTTGCACCGTTCTGTTTCACTGTCAGTTCCCACTCGGTTATTTTTTTTCGTCTTAGATCAGTTAGTTTATTTCCTCGGGATGCATTTGTGAAGTGCTCCATTACCCGTGTTGCTACACAATTAAGCCCTGACGAATATTTCATAGGAGCTAGTTTTGCGATATCGGGTTTATCATTTAACGGATATAGCCCATAAACCATTGCTGTTACGGGATAAGATCTTTCGTAGTATGGTTTGTCAATGCCGGTTAGAATCCCTGGTTTGGAATCTCTACTCACAATGACAGCTTTTTTATTCTTGAGGATTGGTTCAAATTTATCCCTAATAATCCATTTGCCATCGACTTCAATAATGAATTTGATTCGGAAAAAATACCGTTTTTCCCCAACACGTGAAATTATCACTGCTGCTTTTTCATCATTCATGGTAGCGTCAACAACACCATCAATTCGAAGTGTTGACCAACAATAGGATGCTCCATCACGCTTGAATTCATTAAAACAGTCTCTGATTTTATTAATCATGGCTTTATCAAGAATTTTATTCTTTGGTGTATCAGAGACTATATCGAGATTGAATTGAGCATCCTTCCAGGGTAATTTCTTGGACGCTTTTGAAATCCGAAGGATTTTGGGTTTCTCGAGATTAAATTTGATACGTTTTTTTGGTCTATCGAGATTAAATCTAGGACTGATTTTCAATAATCTCTTAAACTCTTTCATGTTTCCGTCTCTTGGACGTTTGATACGTTTTTTTGGTCTATCGAGATTAAATCTAGGACTGATTTTCAATAATCTCTTAAACTCTTTCATGTTTCCGTCTCTTGGACGTTTGATACGTTTTTTGGGTCTATCGAGATTAAATCTAGGATTGATTTTTAATAATCTCTTAAACTCTTTATCAACATTGAATTCAGCATTTTTCGAAGGCGTTTTCCTTAATTCCTTCATGCTATAATTAAAACAAGCATTTAAATGAAAGATTTTTATATAATGAATCACTGCAAGTGGCTTATGATTGGATCAGTAATCCCGTGTAACAAATCATGCAGAAGTGAGTTTTGTGGGTATCATATGCAAAGCTTTCGACGTGGAAGCCTTGGTCCGTTACCTTGTATTCTATGTGGGGTTGGGGTCAGGGGGAAATCGCAGTTGTGTTTGAATTGCGGTGGAAAGCGATACAGGGAGTTGAAGCGATATTATGATAAAAGAATAAAAAATGGACAATCAATCAGAAATTATGACCCTGACGCTGACAAAGTAAGTATTCTTGACGCTGACAAAGTCAGTATTCTTGACGCTGACAAAGTCAGTATCAAGGATAAAATCATAAGAACCCCTCAAGACTACATCGAAAGATTTATCATTAAACCAAACAATGAATTAGACAAACAATAGTATAATATATAAATGAACCAAGAATTCAGACAACACCCTGTGATCACAAATTATGAAGCATCCAGTGATGGTGTTGTAAGAAACCGCAGACTGAAGAAACCAGTTGGGTGGGATAATGGTATGGGGTATTTGATGTTTGGTGCTGGAAAGAAGAAATATTACTGCCATCGTTTCGTGTACGAGTGTTTCAATGGATTGATCGAGGATGATTTTGTTATTGATCATATCGATTCTAATCCGAAAAACAATTCTTTATCAAATCTGCAGGCTATCACACAAAGTGAAAATTCCGAACGAGGGGGGACTGGGAAATACTCGAAAAAAGCGAGACCTGTGAAATCTTTGAATACGATAACTAACGAAGAAAAAATATTTCAATCAATGAATGAAGCCAGTAGGCACTTCGATATTTGTATATCCTCAGTACGATTCGTTGCAGAGGGAATAACCAAGACGGCTATTTCAAAGTGGACTGGACAAAAAATTCGATTTAGTTACGTCTGATGCGTCATATTTTTCATTTAGAAATATGTCATTGCTATAGAATAATGAATTCTGAAAACATGAATAGCATCATATCCGAGATTTCAAAATTGAAAGGTTGGGATATTGAACTATCAGATGGGTTAAATCCTGATCAAATCATGTCTGATTTTCAGGATATAGAATACGGAGTTAACAACAATAAATACATGCTGCCAAAGAAGTATGCGCTCATCAAGAGAATTCAGAATTCTATTAAGGACTCTCTCGCATTTTCCAGTGACGTAAGTGTGTTCGCTCCGTTGTATACCATCGTAGAACGAATACGAAAAGAATTGGGATACGAATACGAATTGAAAAAGGAGGTTAATTCTAAAGTTAGAAACCTACGAGCGTTAATTCAAGAAAATGAACAATTTTGATTGACTGACCATTTATCATTATTTGATTGACCGACCATTTATCATTATTTGATTGCCCGACCATTAATCATTTTTTTTTAGCCGACCCTCAAGGGATGTCAAAAATCGATGGATGATCAATGGAAAAGTGGGGAAACTATCAGTATTATTTATTTATATATACAATTATGATACTTTCCCCATCATTGATAGAGCCGTTAAAACACTTCCATGGTGGTATCAAAAATCATCCGACATGTCAAAAAAGTGAGGAAAGTCACATTATTATTATTTTTATATACAATTATGTGACTTTCCTCATCATTGATAGAGCTGTTAAAACACTTCCGTGGTGACTTTGTCACTGGTGTTAGGTCGGATTAAAAAATTGTTTTGCAATTGAAAAATTGTTTCTGATTTCAAATAATGGTCAATGAAGCATTAACAACCCGATTGGCTCGTGAACGACTGGATGCAATTAAGAGATTTGTACCAATTCGCGACTCTGTACGGAATAAACTACAACAACGACAAAGTCTTCAGACTGATTTTGCTGCGGGGTCTGAAGAATTGTTTAAACCAGTAACCACAGCAACGAAGGAGATAGTGTCAACAATCTCTGAACAAGGAAAAAAACAAGAAGAGACTTTTCTCCCTGTGTTAGAAAAAATAGCAAAAAGAACTAAACAAACAAAAAAATCCTTGCAATCACTTCCTCAGGATATATCAACCGCTTCAGAACGAAAATTTAAAGGATTTCAGGAAGAACTAGTTAGTGGACTACCTAGATCAATTATATTTACCGAGAGCGCTAAACAACAAATTCTCAACGAGGATATAGACAATTTAGGTGAATTCGCTGCTAACAGCTATGATTCACAAGAGAAGTTTTTCACGGACAATTATTCGGATTATAGAATGTCACATAATGAATGGGCTGATATAGTGTATGAAATAAATACTGGGAGTTTAGATAGAAGGATGAAGGACTACAGAAACTTCAAAAGAAAATTTCAACTCCAAATAAGACGGCCATACGATGAAAAGAAATTTTCGGGGAGTGGTCTAGTTGGAAACGCTAGCGTTTCATGTCCTGGTAGTGTTCTCAGTGATATATCACGATTAGAGGTTCTTGTAGGAGGGTTCCGAGCCGGAAATAACTCACCGGAAATAATTAATGAAGCAGCTGATATCTGTAGACGATTATTTCAGGGTGGTATCATGGATATCAGCACATATCGAGATTTCATTGGAGAGTTAGTGGAAAGTGGGTATCATAGTGACTGAATCGATTAGATAAATAACAATTGAAAAATTGTTTCTGATTTAAAATAATGATCATACACTACAATCATGATAAACCAACCCCCGTCTACGTAGTTAATTCACGGTTTCCGGTTTATAGAGCATACTACGGAGATGGTTTAGGTAATACCATTGCAGGGTTATTTGCGAGAATGGCTCCAAAAGTGATGCCGTTAGCTAAACAATTAGGAATGAAAGCAATTGATGTTATTCGTGATAAGGGTATTGGTGCTGTTGGAGATCTTGCTGGAAAAGCGTTTTCAACTGCGAAGAATAAAATAACATCATTAGTGAGACGAAAAAAGAAACCGGTACCGTTACCGTCTACAGCAGAAATGCCTGCAAGTGTTAGTAGAATTATAAATAACGCAGTAGATGAAAAATTAGCGTCGATGGTGACTCCCTTGATAAATCAAGAGGACCAAAATAACATGATAGCAAACATGATAGCAGGAAGTGGCTTTAAAAAAACACGACGATGAAATGGGAAATCGCGATTTAGACTCTGATAAATAGAATAAAATGTTCAAAAGGTCACCTGATCCAGCATTTGATATAGACGCCCCAGTTGGCAAGGATGATTCTGTACGCGATTTTCAATTTTATTCTTATCACGCAGTACAACCAGATCTCCGATCGCGAATTGAACTTCAAGTTCATGATACCAGTAAATACTTCCTACCGTGTGAGGCATTTATCGAAATCGAAGGAAAACTTGTAACAAATGATGCAGCTGATACCCCATATGACATAAACCCAACTACACGAGTTGGTTTTGTTAATAACGGCATAATGGCGTTATTTGAAAGCGCTAGATATCTCATTGATGGAAAAGAAATTGAATCCATTGACCGTGAAGTTGATGTGGCCACAACAATAATTGGGTTAGCGAGATATTCTGATGATTATTCAAGATCAGCGGGTCCATCTATGATGTTTTCTAAGGATATCACTGATCACCCTGAACACAACCAGTATTCTAGAGTCAAGGCAACACAAGCTACCGCAGTTGATCCAGCACCAGCCGGATATACAAGACCAGCTGGTACTTTTGATGTCATAAATAATATCATTAACTACAACCTAGGGTTTGCAACACGTGTAGCAACGTTGCAAGGACAGCATCGACAGTTTTCATGTGCAATTCCACTGCATCATATATTTGGAT